>LPNX010432440.1:609424-755820 GCA_001517045.1 Pseudotsuga menziesii | reverse complement strand
CTGAGTGTCAACCGGAGCATCCATTACATCGGCAACTTCTTCACCAATTTCAGAGGTAGGTGGAGAATCCACATCCAAGAGATAGATCTTTTGTTGAACACATTGATGTCCCCGATTGAATTTTCATCACAATTATAACAAATCCCTTTTTCTCTGCGTGCCTGAATCTCTGTTTCAGACAAATGCTTGATTGGAGGTGAGCGAGGAGCGGGCGGAATGGGAGGTCGTTGAGAACCCATATTGTGGAAGGGAACAAAAGAGGATTTGGAGCGTTGTTGGGTTGCCATCTTGTCTTCTGCCAACTTATCCAACCCCAGGGTTTTCATCATTGTGTTGGGACTGAACATTTTGACCTCAGAGCGAATTGCATCCTTTAGACCACTGATAAAACAACTCCGGTAGAAGTCATCAGGTAATCCTTCAGTGTGATTAGCTAGTTTCTCAAATTCAGTTTGATACTCTTTCACAGTGCCAGTTTGGCGAAGTTTAATGAGAGCTCCGGTGAAGTCATCAAAAGCACTCGGACCAAATCGGTGCAAAAGGAGCTGGCAAAAAGCAGGCCATTTTGGCTCTTCATGAGCCTTGATGTACCAACGATACCATTGAAGAGCTTCCTGTTCCAAATGAAAGGAGGCAAGTGGAACTTGGTGGACATCAAAAGTATTATGAAGGCTGAAATACTGTTCTGCACGATAGATCCATCCAGTCGGATCAGTACCATTGAAGCGCGGAAAATCTAGCTTCGGACCGCGAAAATTGTTGGAAGAAGAGAACCCATTGGTTGATGAAGACTCGGACTGTCGTCTGGTGTTCATAGCTGAATGCTCAAGATGGAGACCGAGAAATTTTTCATCCAGTTCCTGGAGTTTGGCTTGGATGGCTGCAAGTGCTTCCTCCATGATTTTTGCTCCTGTGCGGGTGACAACCATAAGCAGGAGATTTTTCAAGAAGGGATCTGCAATGGCACGGAAGTGATCGGCAACAGGTGGATCTGCAACGGTGCGGAACTGACCGGCAACAGTTCTGGACAGAGGAAATCTGCAATTGTGCAACTGAAAATAGATATGGACCCCAGGTATGTGAGGCTTCCTATCGGTTCAAGGGATTCACTCGGCCACCAATGCTGTCTAACAGCTTGCGTATTGGGGTAGTACCCCTCACTCCACGGCTCAGGTAAAACTGATAACCGCTTGGCCACAAACGACAGCTCTTGGTTTACCTCACGGGTGGGAACTAGTCAATCAGGTAGGGGTCGTTGCCCTTTTCGCTGGCAGGTCCTCTCAATGGGCCAGCTACTTCGGGGTTCCTATGGTACTCCTCAAAATGATTTTTAGGGCTTATGCCCAAGTACTTCCCATAGTTAAACGGAGATGGATTATTCCTACATCCGAACCTGCAACAGAAAAAAAAAAAAAAATTGGGCAGAAATTCCACCCAATGTTCAAAAACCGGATCTCTATTGCTCAGAATCGCTATTATAGCATGTTTCCGGAACTGGAACAACCACTCTGCTTCTACCCATGAAATCGGAATAGAAATCTGGGCCTCGGTTAGAAGATTTGCGCGCCGCAATTTCTGCGGCCATCACCGAAATTCTGAAAAATTGCGGATTTTAAATCTGCGATATCTCCACTTTTAGAACTCCAAATGAGATTTTTTTTTTTTTGAAACTGCGTATTTTTGAAAGAGGAATTCAGATATGCAATCTATTTCTTTTGATTTCGTGCAAAAAGTTTCAGAAATTGATCTAAAAGTCGCCGCAAATAAAAAAATAATTTCCCACGTGTCCCAAGGAAAGTGCTCTGATACCAGATGTGAGGAACCTGCAGCAAACAAGTAATCAAAACACACGATATAGCAGCAGAACTCAAATCACTTTTATATTAATCGCAAGCCACTTCGAGGGGGCAACCTCCTTTGAACAAGCTCAATACAAAATAACTTCACGGTGCCTTCCTTGGCCTCAACACACACTTATATACCAAAATAGGCGCCAATACTATGGGTCAAAACCATGGGCCAATATAAACTATGGGCGCCAATACTATGGGTCAAAACCATGGGCCAATATAAACTATGGGTCAACAAATACTATAGGCGGCTTACAAAGCATATGCGCCTCACAACAATAACACAAACTATGGATCAACAATTACTATGGGACGACTTACAAAGCATATGCGTCCAACAACAATATACTAACATAGTAAAGAGAGGGATTGACATGGGTTCCTAACAGAAAACACTTATAATCATCTAATCAAATAAAAAAGCAACCAATCTAACTTTTTCTTTTGCTTTTTGATGTAATTTTGGAAAAAGAAATGCAAAGAACAAGAATAACACTACAAAAGCATAATAAACCATAACATTTTTCATTTCTATAGATCTAGAAAGAGATTTCAAGATATCAACATGCAAACCATAAATCCAAGACCAAATTTCCACACAAATCCATCCAGTTTCAAATCTTTTACTAAGATAATTTTTCAAAATTAAAACTCAAAAAGTACATTCAGGATAAATACATGCAGTGAGGACTATCAATGAGTAGAGGAGTAGATTGAAAAAACCCAAACAAGAGAAAAAATTTCAAAAGAAAACCCTAGAGTTGGAGATGGTCTCCCTCGACGCACTCTGCAGGGTGGAACTAGGGTGTCATTTGTTGGTCGATGTTCTCTGCTTCCTTCTGAATGGCATCAATGGTGCTTCTTGATTCTAGGAAGAGGGCATCAATGGAGCTTTTGGACAGTAAGAAAAAGGTTTCAAGGACAATATGTGTCTCTGTTAAAGAAACCCAAGTGCGTTGGCAGATATAGGAAACCAAAAGAAATAAATAACCTTTAAGATCATTAATTGTAAATCAAACTGGAATTTTGGTAAGTGTAAGCACTAAACAGAGAAGACAAATGGGATTGAAATAAGATGGATTTCTCACCTTAGATCCTTAAATGAGCGAGAGAAAAAAAACTTTTCAATATTGTAATAAAAATAAAAATCAAGAACTCATAGATTTGATTAGTTTGTCCCCATTATGGTCATCAGTTTTGTTACCATAAATTCTCAATCAATGTGGACAAATATTGTTTCCCTATTCTATATGGGGCATATCTAGAACAAAAAATCATAGTGATGCATCCTCCCCCTTGATTATTAAACTACTTGAATGCCAATATTTCTTACCTCATCAATGAAGGGGGTCCTTTCCTTATAACTCTCTTCAGATTAGTTGTGCATGCAAAAGAATGTAAGGAAAAAGTTACAATAGTGAAAGCAACAAGATAATTCAATGATTCTATACTAATGATCAAGGAGAAAAGTAATGAACAATCGATATTAACACAAATCATTCGTGGGAAAGGGGAACATGTTTGTATTAACAATATAAGAGAAGAAAACTGCAACCAAAGCCTTGATGTTGAATATTTTCCCTCACAATGACTTTGACTCACTTTCAAACAAACTCTACAAACCCTACAAATCTCACTCATAACCAGAATCTTTGCCTCCTATACCAACAATGATTTGAAAAACATAAATGCGCTCTCTTGGTTCTCTCTTACCTCCCATATCCATGAAGGGAAGCTTGCGTATATAGGACAAAGAGGGCCCAAAGGGGTTGATATATTTTGGGAGGAAGGTGAGGAATGATCCCTAGAGCATAGGGGTACAAATGCCACCTATTCCAAGTAGTTGGGATAAGCCTCCACGAGGATTTTTTTCTAGAAGGTTCTCAAAGTCTTCGCTTTTTGTCTTTTTAACATCATTGACGCTCCTTGTACATGAGTAGGTTACATCGATGCTTTTTTTATTCAAGTAACAGGTGTCATCGATGCACTTTTTCAGTAGGAAAGAGGCGCCAAGCCAGTTAGATACCCTATGTTAGGAAGCAGGGTGCGTCAGACTTCCTAGAGTTGAGCAAAAAGGCTCTTCAAAAGATGGTTTGGTCAAATCACTTCAGGGGATTGGGAATAGATACAAATTTTCAGTATAACACCCACTTCACTTCTTCTCCACTCTCTCACGGCCTCTCTCACACAATCATAGAGATTATTTTACAATGTTACAATACAATACACAATAGTTTACAATGCTTTCCTTCTATATGGAAATTACCATGTGAAAATACCACAGGTCACCCAATACCATGGGCCTATAAACTGTTGGCCAACAAACATCCCAAAGAATCTTTTAGGGGCTTCTCTTTCGAACCCCCACCAAGGGGGATGACCCCCCCAAAACCCCGTAGGGGGATGATGTCCCCCATACCCACCTACTGGGATGAGTGTGCAGTAAAATTATGGTACAAACATAACTGAACAAAATAACATCTATGAATCTGGAAGATTAGGATCCACAACCAATAATATCTCACTTGGATACCAGTCACAACTACTCCATCGTTGCTTCACTTTTTGGACTATGCTCTAAACCTTGGACTTAGAAAATTTCTCTTCTTCACCTGCATTCTTGAAGGTCAACTGAAACCGAGCAGGAAATCAATTTCTCTCTGGTTACTACCTTTTCAACATGTCTGTAGGATTCTAGCTAGCATGTATCTTTTCCAACTTTAACAATTCATCTTCTAGAACAGATCTTATGAAATGGTACTTGAGCTGTAAATTTTTAGTATTCGAATCAAAGGATGAGTTATTTTCAATATGAATGGCACTATGGTTGTCACTGTACAACCTATTATCCTCTTTTTTCTTACCCAATTCCTCCATGAACCTTTGCAACCAAATCATCTCTTTACTAGCCTCTGTAGCAGCAACATACTCTGCTTCCATTGTTGAAAGCACAACAACCTTTTTCAGTTTTGAAATCCAACTTACCATTGTTCCACCTATAATAAAAACATACCCTATGGTGCTCCTCCTGTTGTCTTTATCATTATCCCTGTAGAACAATGTCTGAACCTCCAAAACATAATGCATGAGAAGTGGTACCGTTCAAATACATGAGAATCCAATATATTATTGTCCAATGCACTTTACCTGGATTTTTCATATACCTACTCACAACTCCCGTTGCATGTGCAATATATGGCCTTGTGCACACCATGGCATACATCAAGCTGCCAACTATTGATGAATAAGGAACCTTGGACATGTAATCTATCTCCTCCTGTGTCTTGGGACACATTTCCTTACTTAGTTTGAAATGGCTGGAAAAAGGTGTACTGACTGGTTCTTCATTTTGGATTCTAAACCTCTCCAACAAATTTTCTATGTACTCACTTTGAGACAATGTCAATTTGCGATTTTTCCTATCTCTTGTTATTCTCATACCAAGGATTTGCTTTGCAACACCCAAATCCTACATCGCAAATGATTTAGCTTGTTTCCTTTTGAACAAATTTATATCATGCATGTTATACCCCACAACAAGCATGTCATCCACATACAATAACAAGATAATATACCTTCCATTATCTAGCCTCTTGAGATAAACATAGTGGTCAGAATGACATCTACTATAACCCTGTTCTATCATAAACTTATCAAATTTCAAATACCACTTCCTTAGAGCTTGTTTCAGGCCATACAAGCTCTTCTTCAACCTGCAAACCAAATTATCCTTTCCTTTGACCTCATAACCCTCTGGTTGTTGCATATAAATCTCTTCCTCCAAATCCCCATGGAGAAAGGTTGTTTTACATTTAACTATTCAAGATGAAAATATTCTACTGCCACTATACTTAAAATAGTCCTAATTGAAGTCATTTTAACAATAGGATAAAATACTTCATCAAAATCTATACCTTTCTTTTGTGCAAACCCCTTTACAACAAGTCTAGCCTTATACTGCTTTTTGCCTCCATCTTCTTCCTTCAACCTATAAACCCATTTATTATGCAATGCTTTTTTTTTGCAGGTAACTCAGCCAAATCCCAAGTTTGGTTTCTTACCAATGAGTCAATATCCTCATCCATACATTTGTCCCACTTCTTTTTTGTTTCCACCTGCATTGCTTCTTCATAAGATTCTGGTCTGCCTGAATCATCCATCAATAAATAATATAGTGAAGGAGAGAATCATTTGGGGGGTTCACTTAACATGGTAGACATTCTTACATTTGTAGGAGTTTGAGGTACCTGCTTCTCCTCTTGATTTTCTGGTGCCTTTGGAACTTCATTTTTTTTAATTTCATCAAGCACCATGTACTATGTATTTTCTTTTCATTTCCCTACAAGTAATATTTGTACAAAACCATTTCATTGAATACTACATCTCCACTCTTAATTATTTTGTGATTTTCATAATCCAATAAGCGATAACCGAAATGATCAACCCCGTATCCAATAAAGGTACATTTCTTGGATTTATCCTCAAGCTTTGTTCTATTTTCTTTATCAATATGGACAAATTCTTCACATCCAAAAGTTCTCAGAAATGAGTATTTTACCTTTTACCTGTCCATGCCTCCTTTGGAATCCCACCATCCAAACCACTCGAAGGGCCTATGTTTATTAAGTAAAAAACATTGTCTACAACAACGTCCCAAAACTGTAAGGGAAACCCTGCATGCAATATCATACACCTTGCACACTCCATGATCATTCTGTTTATCCTTTTTGACACACCATTTTCTTGTGGTGTTCTTGGGACTGTCTTCTCTCTAGGGATCCATGGTATGAATAGTAACTATAAAAATCTGCGTTGTAGTATTCACCTCCATTACCAGATCTGAGACATTTCAACCTTTTCCCTGTCTCATTCTCAACCAAAGTTTTCCACTTCATAAAAGTAGAAAATACATCAGATTTGTGTCTAATGCAATAAACCCAAGTTTTTCTAGTTGCATCATCATTAAAAGTAACATAATAATGAGAGACAGCAAGAGATTACACCGGATCCGGTCCCATACATCTATATGTACAAGCTCTAAATTTTCACTATTTGTTTGTTTCCCAACCCCGAGAAATCTAACTCTCATATCTTTTCTATAAACACAGTTCTCATAGAATTCCAAACTTACCTACTTCATATGTAGAACCAATTTCCTTGAGTGGATAATCTGCATCTCCTTATCACTCATGTGTCCAAACCTATGATGCCACAACATTGCACCTATTTCTGTGGAAGCTACAGAGATAGAATAATCGGTATTATGAGGACATGAATACAATGTACCTATCATATCTCCTTTTTCTATTACCAATGCTCCTTTAGTGATCTTCCACAATGTTGTTTCAAGCATAGAAAAACAACCACTATCTCCAAACTACCCTGTTGAGATCAGATTTATTTTCATAGCAGCAATATGCCTTACATCTTTTAGTAGCCATTCATTTCCATTATTTAACTTAATATGTACCTTACCCATTCCAACAATTTTACATCGTTCATCATCCACCAATAAAAGATGTCAAAAATCACCTGGATCATATGGCATGAAAGAATTTCCTATGGAGAGTATCATGACATGAATCCCTTGAATTTACCACCTAGTAATCACTAGTATTATCTAACACAATAATCAAAATATCTTGTAACACATCACCTGCTACATTTTCTTCCTGAATAGTCTCCTACTACATGTTAGTTTTTCTAATCTGACTCAATTATGACCTTTATCTGAAAGAATAACAAGCACAACAAGATACATAAGATAGAGAAGATACACAAGACACAAAGATTTTCCTCGAGGAAACCATAAAGGAGAAAACCCCGCAAAATTCCTCAGAATAGTTCCATCACTATGAAAATAACACAAGATGGTAAAACCCAAGAATCATAAGTCTTATGGAACTCTCTCTCTTTCCTCCTTTAGTGAACTTGTCCTCTCTCTACTAAGAAGCACATAAGAGAGTGTGAGTGTGTGTCCAAATAGGGAGGGCTCCTCCCTATTTATATTCTTCGATTGAGTAACTTACTTCACTAGCTAGGTCAACTAAGTAACCTCTTTGGGGACGACCTACCTAGGAAGACTCAATAATACATTTTACTTTATTTATCTTGGGGACTATTGCCTCTACTTACAATGAAGGGTTTACCTCATTGACCATATACAATAATGACATCCCGAAAGGATGTAAACACATATTCAATAGGTATACAACAATATACAATGATAATATACATTAGAATATATGTTGAAGTTACAAATACAACAACACTCCCTCTTAAATAGGAAGGTATTCTCTCACCAAATTCATTAACACATTTGGTCATAGATTCATCATCATCATTTCTGCCATAGTCCACATCTTGTCGATCATTGAATAATGACATCTGTCGGATCTATCTGTCATCAAAATTTTCTATAAATCCAACCCTATTTCATGTTGGGTGTAGGCCTAGTCCTCATCTAGGTCTTCATCATATCCACGAGCAATCCATTGCATAGGTACAACCCAGGACCATCCATTATATTGCCACCGCAATCACCTATACATCATACCATCATCTTGTCGTATCAAGATCATTTCATCATCATACACGGAGCACAACCCATATGCATATCTCAAACCACCTGCATTCTACCAACATAGGAGCGCACCATGACTCATTATGTCACCAAGAAAACATGCATTTTCCACTATGCGATAATCACCTAGGAGCACACCAAGTGCGTTACATATCACTGTCAACCTGCGTTCTACAAACATATGAGCATGTCAGGACTCATTATATCTCAACTATGACATGCGTCTACCACTATGTGAGAACCTCCCAGGAGCACTTTGTGGCTTGGTCATATCATGATTCTTCTGAAGCGTTTTCTTCCATCATGGTGTCTTTTTCCCTGGTAGCTTCAAGTTCTTCTTCATTTTTTTGTTGGAGTGAATCTCTTAGTTGAACCATCATCACTTGTTCTTTAGAGCACCTCTCATCCTTCTTTTCTTGTAGGTGATTGTACACAATCTTTCCTACAATTCGAATTTAGTTGCCTAATTAGAGACATTTCATAATTCCAAGACATATTTTAATAACAAAAAATTCTTAAGTATATGTCACAAAGTCATGTAATTATCTTATCCCGTGCAACATTTTTCCATACCCGTACACATATGGTAACTTTCTAGATTCCTTCCATCTCTACCGGAACATTATTAAGAGTGTGCACTACTCCCAATATGTTAGCAAAGAGATTTCATTCTAGAAGAGTAGCAATGGAATGTTGTACAACCCCATAGGCTACTTATACATCATATGCAAGCCAGTAGTATAATGTTTATAAATGCATAAATCCAAACATGCATAATACATCAATTGAATATAAAGATGTGCATAGCTAAACAATATCATTTAAGTAACTAGATAAATGAAATGATAATTCAAATACTTATATTTGTTTGTTTGGTAAACTCCCTCTTGATCATTGTCTCCTTGCATGGATTATTGGAGCCTATAAATATGTGCTTCTACTTCATCGTCTGATTTTGAGGATCTGTTGTTATATCCTAAAATGACACATCTCTGCCTGTGATCACTTTCCCATGATTTCGTCATATGTCGACACTTCATGAAAGTCACTAAAAAAGTACCTATATTGGAGGAGCTATATCTAGAGTTATGTAACTCTATTTAACCTCTTCTCTAGACCTTCAAAAATATATCTAAGTTAGGAACAACTTTACAGAAGACTCCAAAGCCTGAAAATTCCCAGAAACACCCTAAAAATGAGAATTTTTTATGTAATCATGACTTTGCTTAAGAAAACAAGCATTTTCCTAGTGCATTCACAACCTGCCCTTCATTCAACCCATGGATTCCCTCCTAAAACTTCCGACTTGCCTTACGGAATCTTGCGAATGCCCTTGAAAGTGTGATTTTTCACCAATTTTTTGGGTTTTTTAGGTGTTTTGAGGGTTATCTGAGGGGTCTTCAAGAGTCCTCTGTAGGTGCATGAATCCAAGGAGTTAGTGCCATCTCTTTAGAGTGATTTTTATCTATTTTTTAAGTCTCTTTCAAGTCTTTGAACTTATTTTTCTCCCTTCCCCCCCAGCTCCTTCTTTGGCTTGACCTTGTTGGGAAAGGTGTTGAGCAACCTCTGTTTGCAGGTTTGGATTGATTCTTGGGACTTATAGACCCTCTTTTGTTTTAGTTTTATTACTTGGTCTCTCCATGCCAAATTTTTTGGCGTGTTTACCTTTGGAAGCCTTCCTGCCAAGAGAGGTTATATCTAGCCTTAGGGAAACCTAGGTTTGTTTGAGGGGTGTAGAGTAGTAGTCTATTTGATGTTGTTTGTTTTTCTTTACATGCATTAGTCGATAGGATGTTTTTCTTTTGCATATAATAAAAGAAAAATAAAAAGAACATATATTTGCTTAATATGCACATAGATTAGGGTTTTAGTCTAAATTGCATTGCATATAACTGTTCTTGACAAATAAAAAGAAATTGTTCTTTCGTGGCTTTCAATTTTCAGTTTGAAAAGAAAGAGAAGTAGGTTTTCTTTTGCATTTCATGTTCTCTTTTGCTTAGTAATTTTGATTCTGCTGTTGAGTCACACATCATTGGTTTCACCTCCTCCACCCTTTGATTAATCAACAACCCTTTAAAATAAAAGCTTAATATCTAAAATATATTAGTAATTTTTTGTTTCTAGGGAAGACACACACTAGTCTAGGCTAGTGTTTTGGGTTAGGGATATCTTAATTGTGCAAAACTTCAAATTCAAACATAGTGTCCTATCTTTTAGTGGCCTATATTTCTCATGATCGAAAATATTGATCAAGTCATTTTACATCAGATATCACATAGAACTATGTATTGGTGTTGAATCTATGTGTCCTACAAATGCATCCCTTCTTATCCAATGCTGAAGTGGATAAGAGTATGGTCTTCGTCTTCATCAGTATAATTATTCTGGATCAAAGTACATATTCCTCATCATTTGAGAAAACTTCTCTTGGTTTCTTCTTAGCTGCAATATATTCATGCTTGGTTGCATTGAGAGCAACACTGGTGTTAACACTCCGTTTTAACAGTTGATTCGAGGGCTTGAAAGAGGTTTGGTAAGGGTCCCAGCCCCTCGAATCTCATGTGACCATCCTTCAATGATGAAAGTGGAAAGTGTATCATGACATTGGGTGTGATCCATATTCAAGGGCTGCGATTGATCAGAGACAGATCAACAGTTCTGGATCGCTTTGCGCGAACAAACATGCGCGGTCCAAGCTCCTTTCCCAGATCGGGAAATCCATTAATGACCAGAAGCTTTCGACTGTTGAGATGTGGCTTGGGGTGGATCTACGACCTACAGTGATTTCACAATCCATACTTGTGTGGGTAAAACCGCAATCTCAAATTGTGCAAAGGCGTAGAGGTCAAAAGGATCAAAGGCTGTGATAAAAGCGAGAAAATATCAGCGGCTATGGTTCATTTCATAGGGTGAACCAACACGGATCAATAGTTGAGTTCTCCATTGTGAAAAAGGGCGGGGCCTATTCCAATCGACAGCTGCGTGAGGGTCGGCCTTGATCTACGGCTCAGAACGTATCATGATCCAAACCACTCGTGGTGTACCGAAGAGAAAGATCGTCGACGAGATAAGTAGAACGTGGACGGTGGATACGAAGTTTCCTTTGATCGAATGGCTAAAGAAGACTCCCAAAGTGAAAATCTCTAATCCTGTGTGGAAATGACAGCAGAGGGGGCATTCACACGTGTAATCTGCCTCATCGCAGATTGGCCGATTCCTCCGACGCCATTCAAGATACGCCTGATGTGGGAGTCTCGTCCAGTGGCACAGTTTTCCTGGTTCACATGTGTGGCGCATGTTCATTCCAGAGAAAGCCATCCCTGTGAGGTGGCTTTGTGTGGACTGGCCAACGAAAATGAGTAAAGTAGCCGACAAATCCATTGCTCACACGGGGCGAAGCCAACGCAACGTGGTAATGTACACTTTAGGGAATATACAACGTGGATCTACTATACCAGAGGAAGTTCATTGCAACCTCCTATAACAGACAGTGAGAGGCCGTGGCTTATGAATCCTAATAACCAGAATCCCCAAAGAACAATAGATCGCTCCACTCGCGCCTTCACACATGTTAAGACCAGATATACTCGATGACAGAATGTGCAGGAATGTTGACCAGCCTGTGCGAAGATCAATCTCGATGCCCTATAAATACTGCCTTCAGTTCAACATATCTCCAAGGCCGAGGTTCTACTTCTCCATGAAATTTGCAAAGGCCTGATATAGTTTGATGATGAATATTTGGTTCAAAAAGCTTGCCTGTCTGGGGGTGTTGATGGTTGGTGAGCATGTTCCACGCTCACTTGTCGCTTTGGCATTTGCATGCCTATGGTGACACCATCCATCGGGGCCCAGACGTGATATCTGTGTCTCCAATGACGCGAGACCTGGACACTTACTCCTCGTAAGTGTTTTTCCAGGAACCCCTGATACCATCGCACCCACCAAAGCCTCCACAGAAAGGGTTAGCCATTGGATATTCTCTGTGAAGATATTCGTTCAGATGGAAGTGTCATGGGTTTAAATCGCTAACAACCCTATTTGTGAAGTCCACTTTCCAAGGGTGATGAGGCTGGTGCAGATCTTCTACACCTTATTTCCTGCGGGAGAATTCACCTCACTAGAGGTGAGGAGTATAAGAAAGATGAGCTACCCCATAGGTCTATATCAACCAGAAGCAATGCTTCACTTCTTCCAAATCCCATGCATAACAAAGTTACCCGATGCGGAAGGAGGTGGCGGAGGTGACTAGACTGGAGAAGGATGTCGAATACCTTGCCAGTGTGTGCCCATGATGTCCATGCAGAAAGCTACATTTGAACATGGTGGAAGCACACGTTTTGAGCAGAGTGAGAGGCATCATCCTCACCATCCGTCATGGCAGCCGCGCAAATCAGGCTGTTACTCAAGTCGAATGCGACAGCCAGCGCCACGATGTTTGTCATGTATATTTGTAAAAAGTGGCAATAGCCCACTCTTTTCACTAATAACACCGGATGGTGACTTGTAATAGTTTTTTATTCTGTAGTCTCAGCATTAGGATTGTATAAAAACACTCCCAATAGAGGGAGAAAGGAGTTAGAGAATTAGATTGGGAAACAATCCTGGGTTCAGGCTCCCATTTGTAAAAACTTGATACCTGTGTATGAATAAAATTGTAGTGGAAGACTATCATTCATAGCAGATATTCTTGTGTTGTTGTTTTTCCCAATAAGTGCTTTCTTTACGTGTAAATTGTGTTTCCTTGTTTTCACTCCATTTTGTTTATTGCTTTCATTCCTGCAACATAGGGTATAGTGGTTCGAAATTCGTACTTGCTATGCTTTGACTGTTGTTCCAGGCATTAACAATGGTTCTTCTAAAGTCTCATGGAATTCATCTCGCCGATGCTCCATGAGATGTACTGTTCTTTCTTGTCCTCCAAAACACCTGCTAAAATCTCCTGATTGGGAAATCAGCAGCTATCTTGCCTCCGTTTGCTACCTTTCATCATTCTTTCCACCTGTAATAATTTCCTGCACAGGTTTCGACTCCATTTTCCCATGGTCCTTTAACCCCGATAACCCCGCCATGCACATACCTCGGCCCACATTGCCCCATTCAGGATCCTAGCCCCCTGATCATACCGATTGAAGATCCTATGCGGAGTAGACTTTGGTGACACACAAGATTGACAACCTTATGTGGAGCTGCTCCGGTGACGAACAAGAGATCCCTCTCTGACCGTGCAGGGCTGGAGGCACAACCAAAAGCGGTTTTTCTGTTACCCGGAGGCAGGCCTTTCCGCAACCTTGGGCTCATTTTCGGTGCTAACAACTGGTATTCTGTCTGCAACATTCTAGAGTTCTTTTTTCTGACATTTGCATCTTTACATCCTTGATTTGAGTTCTCAAGGTCATCTTCTTATTGATGTTATTTCCTTTGTACAAGTTGATCATTGCATCAAACATCTCCTTGTTAGTATCCAAGGATGATACAAGTGAGATCCAATGCAGACAGAAATAATCCTCTTGGATTTTGACTAGGTCCTTCTTGTGCTTTATTTTGTCTTCATCTCCCTCTAGATCTGCAACTTCTTCTTTGACATAGTTCTCCAAGTTATGCTTCTTCAAGTATGAAAAGCACTCTATACTTCTGTGCTTGGAATTTCTCGACTCCTTCAAGCTTGTACTCAAGCTTGGTACTATTTTTCATTATGATAAAATTAAGAACCTCAAATGGAAATATAGAGGATAGAATTTATCAATTAGATTGCTTCAACTTGATGCTTGCTTGAAATATTTTCTAGAGGAATACTTAATAGTGGACCTAGGTTTTGTAGAGAAACCTAATTTTTCAACTTAGGTAGCTTTCAGATCTGAGTGGATAGAAAGGTGCGCCTCCTCCAGGCGAGCTGAGCAGTATACTTATTTTCCCAAAACTATGGACATTATTGCAAAATATTTGATGCCCTAGTTTTCCCTGGCATCAGTGTTAGGTCAAAAATTGAAAATCCACAGAATGAGAAACTTACTCCATAGAAATATGTGCTCTCCTAGGGTGAGTTTGATGGTCCTTCTTTTTCAACTGATCGGTGGAGAGTGTTTCCTTGAACAGGAAGACCTAGTTTCTCCAATTTCTTATGCAATTTTTTATTTTCTTGATTATGCTTTATATCCTAAATTACTGATCCTAAAGGTCTGAAATTCATCCTTATAGTATAGCTTGATCTGTCTTCTTTCTAACCCCATAGTTAGAGCAAAATTGGATTCCCCAAGTGGAACTTATGTCAAGTTTACCAAGGTGACTTGTTTTGGGACTGATTCAGTATAGATAACTTGTACGAACTGCCACATATAATTGTTTCAACTTCAGGGTCTGAACCTCAGACCACAGAAACTAAAGCCCATTATATTTTTGCAAAATTTTGCGAAATTTGATTTGGACCTTCCTAGCCCGAGATATAACAATTCTCCCTAGGTCACCTATTTAAGACAGAGTTCTGGAGGAGGCTGGAACCCTAATTTGGAAGAATCATGTCTCCTAAATATAGAGAATCTGAGGCTAAAACTTGCACAAAACGTACAGTAATATTTCATCTTCATACTTTCCAAGTCTTAGCTCTGGATCCTTCTCTAAACTCGAGTTATAGAGAAAATACAAAGATGACAAGATTTTGTCTTCTATGGTTTTCAAGCATGAAACCCTCATATTCAGAAGCTACAATTGTAGCAATATTTCAACTACACGTTGTCTTCTTTTAGAGTGGCTCTAATACCATGTTATTTTTTCTAATATAATTCAATTATAATCTTTATATAAAAGAATAAGAAGCATGACAAGATACATAAGATAGAGAAGATACACAATACACAAAGATTTTCCTTGGGGAAGCCATAAAGGAGAAAACCACACAAACTTACTCATAATAGTACTGTCACTATGAAAATAACACAAGATGGTAAAACCCAAGAATGAGAAGTCTTCTGCAACTCTCTCTCTTTCCTCCTTTATCTAACTTTGTCCTCTCTCTCCTAAGACGCACATAAGAGAGTATGAGTGTGTGTCCAAATAGGGAGGGTGCCTCCCTATTTATATTCTTGTGTTGAGTAACTTGCTTAACTAACTAGGTCATCTAGGTAACCTCTTTGGGGCCGACCTACCTAGGAAGACTCAATAATACACTTTGCTTTATTTATCTTGGTGACTATTTCCTTGACTTATAACGAAAGGTTTACCTCATTGACTATATACAATAATGGCATCCCGAAAGGAGGTAAACACATATCCAATGGGGGTACACCAATATACAATGATACTATACATCAAAATATCTTCTGAAGTTACAAATACAACAACACTTCTTGTCTCATATCTTCTTTGGAGCTCTGCAGTATTTCTTCAGATGTCCTCTCTTACCCTAGTGCTGGCACTCTATCTTTCCTAGTATGGACTTGGATCTGCCCTTTCTATACTTATTGTGATTACTTGGGATCCTACCTCTCTCCCTTTGTCTTCCCCTGCTCTCCATGGTCAACTCATTACATGAAGTCTCGCTTGTGCTTTTCTTCGCATTTCCTCATTAAGAATAACACCAACAACATCATCAAATTTAAGAGTGTTTGAACCAAGGATGGAGTTACTTACAGCCATGACCAAGCCATTCCAACTTTATAGCAAAGAGCATAATATTAGAATATCCCTAACCTCATCATCAAAGTTCACTTTTACAAAACTTAGATGACTAGTAATCGTATTAAATTCATTTAAATGCTCAACAACAGATCCACCTTCTGACATCTTCATATTAAATAAACGTTTCATTAAAAATACCATGTTGGAAGCCAAGGGTTTTTAATAGAGCTTAGCCAATGCAGTCATCACACCCTCTATTGTCTTTTATTTTTAAATATTGAAAGGCATCGATGAATCCAAGAACAACAGAATTGTTCTCGATGTCTTTCTGTCAAGCACTTCCCATTCTTCATCCTTCATAGTCATCGCTTATTTTGTTTTTCCTCCAAAATGTATGTATAGATCCTTCTCATTCATATAGTCCTCCATTTGCATATTCCATAACTGGTAGGTTTGGTCATTAAATTTATCGACCATAAACTTTCTTTCTTCTGCAATTTCTCCCACTCGAACTAGGAATCTGTCTTTCCTACGAGTTTACCAGCCAAATAGACCTTTTGTATCTAATACCAATTGTTAGAAAAATAGGATTGCGGAGCAATAATAATAAATAGTAAACAAGATGAAAATATTAAAAAACACATTACAAGAGAGACACATATAACGTGGTTCACCCAAGATGGGCTACGTCCACACATAAATTGCCAGTCCTTTATTATTATACCATCCAACAAAATGAAGGGATACAACCTGCATCAACCCTGCTACACTTCCTCTTCACTCTCTCACAGTCTCTCTCACACAATCACATAGATTGTTTTACAATGCTATAATGCAATACACAACAGTATTACAATGATTTCCTTTTATAGGGGAATTACCATGGTAAAATACAATGGGTCACCCAATACCATGGGCTCGTAAACTGTTGGCCAAAAACTATCCAAAAAAATATTTTGGGGGCTTCTCCCCCAAAACCTCTCAAGGGGACGATGTCCCCCTGCACCCCCTTGTTGGGACGATTGTACAATGAAACTGGGGTATAAACACAGTCGAACAATAACATCTCTGAATCTGGAAGATCGGGCTCCACAACTAACACTAAAATATAGATCCACTTCTCCTAGAGAGGTGCTTCATGATCATGGGATTTGATCCACACAAAGAGGATTTCCATGATCCAAGATGGCAGACACCCATGGATGATGAATTTGATTCGCAACAAGAAAACCAAACTTGGAATCTTGTCTCCTTACCTCCTGGGAGAAATCTAGTTAAGTGCAAATGGATTTACAAGACCAAACTAGAAGCAGATGGATCCACTCCCAAGTACAACACTCAACTAGTTGCATAGGGGTATTCATAAGTTCATGGCTGGACTGCAATGAAACATTTGCTCCTATTGCAAGAAATGATTCCATAAGACTAGTTTTGGCCATTGCAGCTTCAAAGAAGTGGGAGCTACATCACATGGATGTGAAGATTTCCTTCCTACATGGTGACCTAGAATAAGAGATCTACATGATACAATCTGAGGGGTACACTAAATATTCCTCCTTGGTTTGCAAATTGAGGAAATATCTGTATGGGCTCAAGCAATCCCTAAGGGCATGGTATGCTAATATGGATTCCTTCTTACTGTCATCGAAGTTTGAGAGGTGCAAATATAACTGCAATGTCTACATGTTACAGAAAAGAGGTTGAATACTGTTGATTGTATTGTATATGGATGACTTACTCATTACTAGTGTCTCGGTTACTGGATTGAGAGATATCAAGTCAACTTTGAGCAAGGAATTCTCCATGACAGATCTAGGGTTTCTAAGGTAGTTTATTGGCCTTGAAGTGAATAAAAAAGCTTCAAGGATTATGATTACTCAGTTCATATACATAGGATATTTTCTCAAAAGATTCCACATGACTGATTGCAAATCAACATCCTTCCCCTTCTTACATGGCATCAGATTGGAAGAAGGTGGTCTTACACCCCTGCTTGATAGTACTCTCTATAGACAACCGATTGGTAGATTATTAAACCTTACTCATTAGATACCATACCTATCATATGTTGTGAGTGTTGTTTCTAGGTTCATGCAGGAGTCACATGAGCTGCATTAGAAGGAAACAAAGTGCATATTGAATTAAGTGCAAGGTACTAGAGAGTCTGGGATTCACTATTCTACTGGTGCTCAACTAGATCTAGTTGCTTTTACTGATTCAGAATGGGCTCGTGACAGTACTGACAAAAAATATACATCTGGATTTGTGTTCATGTTGGGATCTGTACCAATCTGTTGGTCAAGCAAGAAGCCAACATCTCTTGCACTCCCTTTAGTTGAAGGATAGTATCAGGGGGGCTTTGAATGCAGTTATTTAGGAAATTTGGATACATGGGATTTTGACAGAGTTTGGCATTCACAATTCTCCTTCAATAGACCAATTATGTGATAATGAAAGTGCAATTAAGATATACAGTGATTCAGTACATAAGCAATGAACCAAACAAATTGAAGTCCACATGCACTACATCTTGGAACTAGTGCATAGTAAGGCTATCATTCTACATTACTTCCCTACAGAGGAGAAGATTGAAGACATATTCACCAAATAATTCACTGGAAAGGGATTTTCNGGGGGGGGGGGGGGGTGGTTCCCATGAGGCTTTCTCCATTTCCTCGATTTATTGAGCAATTACTTCTTGCATTAGATTGTATGGGTGAACTTTGGTCTTAGTTTTCAGGGCCCAGGTTGTCCAAGTTTGGATTAAGGGGGGGTGTTAGGACTAAGTATAATCCTCTCTTGACCACCATAGTCTAAAATGTTATTTCCTATATTAGGAGTTTTTTTCCACCTCAATAGTGCCATGTGAAACTCATCGGTTCCCACCTACCACTTGATGCGCTAGTTTGCATGAGTTTAGGAGATCTAGAGGCCAATCCCTATAATTTAGGAACCCACACTGAGCCTTGGGAGTCCCACCATCAATTCACCCTAGTCTGTGTTGAGTTCTCCTCCGATGGGCATCAGTTAGTTCATCTCTAGTTAGCCTAGCACCACATTTTCTTGATTTAAGGAGGTTAGGCACCTTTTCCTACCTAACTTGTTCAGTTAACTAACTCTAAATTGATTTAGTTGTCCTAAGTTGAATTAGTGAGCTCCTAGTTGTGATTTTACCTCATTGAGTTAGCACTGGAGTTAGTCCAAGTTGGTGATTTCGAAGTATTCGAATTCTCCTTATTGTATCATCATTATATTACATAGTGATTAATGATAATGATAGTAATGTTACACTGACCAAATTTATTCTCTTAACTGTTCAATTTCACCATGATTGTTTGATTATTGTATTGAATTTCTTTTTCCTTCTTCTAACTTCTTTCACACTAAGGTTCAACCAGAAGTTTAAAGATCCTAATC
This sequence comes from Pseudotsuga menziesii, assembly GCA_001517045.1. Taxonomy (NCBI): domain Eukaryota; kingdom Viridiplantae; phylum Streptophyta; class Pinopsida; order Pinales; family Pinaceae; genus Pseudotsuga; species Pseudotsuga menziesii. The sequence goes on along the minus strand of LPNX010432440.1, from coordinate 736,356 downwards.
TTTGCTAAACTAAACAATACAGATATACATCTAGCATGAAAAGGGGTTGGTTCTATAGACGTACACCTACATGAAAAAGGGTTGGTCGTTGTACAAATATACATCTAGAATGAAAAAGGGTTGGTCGTTGTACGAATATACATTTAGCATGAAAAAGGGTTGGCTCTGTAGAACTTCTTACGATGTATAGATTCGAGAGATGTCACAAGTCAATGGCCTGAGTACCGACTTGCAACAACAATGATGAGATCCAGTGATGATGATCACGACAGAAGAAAACCTTCTGTGTTAAGAGAGTGTTGAAGATTGTGTAACTTTGGAAGATATTTTTATTGTAATTTCATTATATTATTGTTGTACCTTCTTCAAGGAATAACACATTATATAACTTGATGAGAAATTTATACTCAAAACGAGAACTCTTTTTGTAAAAAATCATATTTTTGTGTCAAAAACACAAAAAACAACCACCAAATCAGAAACTGGTGCTACTAGTAGCACTTTTTTTCAAGACTAAAATTACAACTTTTTTGAAACCTTTCCCAACCATGGTCGATTCTCTTACAATCAAAACCATAAATGGAGCCCCGAATCAAAATGCCATTCTCCTAGAATCACCATAATTTTTATTTGAGGTTAAAATTACATCTTGTTTGAAACCCTGACCTTAACAACTAGTGTCGCTGCAATGAAAACCCTAAAATTATGCTCCAAATAATACTCATAGTCACCATGTCACTTTCATTTTTTTCCAAAGCTAAAAGTACAACTGGTTTGAAACTACACTCCTAACAACCAATATCATTATAATGAAAATACCAAATCAACACTCAAATTTAAAAGTAATGCTAACCGTATCACTACTTTCTTCGATTGAACTAAAATAACTAACATTTAAAAACCACATCATAAAATTTTTTTATATTATTTTTAAAACCACTATAAAAACAATAAAAAACAAAACAATATTGATTTAAAAAACATCTAAAATTTTGAAAATAAAATACTTTTTCCAAAAATTTTAAATACATCCTAAATAATAATAAAATGAAGTAAATGATTATTATTTTTTAATAAAATAAAATCATTGATAAAATACATTAAATTTTTAATATAAAATGGTTGATAAAGGCATTAAAAAATAATGTAAACCATAAAACTCTTGAATTATATATATTAAATAAGGTAGAGGAAGTAGCCAAATGGTAAGCCGCTCTTGTAATGACGGTGTGACGCGTGTTCGATTCTGTCGAAGGCATTTCTCACTTAAATGGGAGTGCGGTTCGGTGAATGTGCATGTTTAGGGTGCATTATGATTGTAGGAGCATGAAACTGGGATACAAACACCCACCTTTCGTCAAATTCTAGTAGAGCAAACAGTTGAGAGGGGTTTCGTTTGCTTGGCAGCTAAATCCAATCATGCTAAGGGTTGGTGCAGCCGGTCCAGGTGTGATCCCTGGGTGATTTTGACGGCTTAGATGCCCCTGGATCGTGGTTTCTTAGACCAAAGGTTCGCCCAACAAATCACAAGGTACTAAATAATAATAATAATAATAAGTGTTGAAAGAAAGTATGTGACAATGAAAACGCCTATTCCCTTCCCACCCTACTCTCTTCCCACGTTAGGTGGCCCCTCCATTTTTTTTTTAGTTTTATATTTTTAACAATTTTATATTGTATTTTTTAATGGTTTTAATGTTTTATTTTAGTTATAATGTATAGTTATTGCTGTTTTATTTTGTTTTTTCAATTTTTTTTAAAGTTTTTTATTTTATTTTAAATTTTTAAAATGTTTATTTTATTTGTATTTTTTTAAATGTTTACAATTATTTTTTCAAATGTTTCGGTGTATTTAAAGAATTATTGTTTTATAAATGTTTTATTTTTATATTTTTGAAAAAAATGTTTTTTATTTTTAAAATTTTAGATGTTTTGTGATCAAATTTGTTTTTTTATATAATTATTTTTTATAGTGATTTTTTAAATTAAATAATGTTTTACATTGTTGTTTTCAAAAGTTTGTAATTTTAACTTTGCAAAAGAGAGTGGCATTATTGTTAGCGTCTTTTTTATTCATAAGTAATTTTGGTATTTTCATTTGAATGGAGTTAATTTTGGTATTTTCATTTGAATGGTGTCGGATGTTAGTATTTTCATTTGAATGGTGTCGGATGTTAGCGTTGTAATGTCAAATAAGTTGTAACTTTAGCCTCGAGAAAAAATGGAGGTGCCATTGTAATTTTGGGTGTTTTTGAAGCATCATTTGACGGTTTTAATTGTAAAGAAATTAGTTGATAAGGTCAAGGTTTTAAACAATATGTAATTTTAACCCCCCCCAAAAAAGGGTGATTCTGGTAGAAACATTTTTCGATTTTGAGGTCAATCTATAGTTTGATTATAATAGTAGTGACCGTGGTTGGATCGGGTTTAACAAAGTTGTAATTTTATCGCCGAGAAAAAAAATTGCTATTAGTAGCGCCACTTTTTGATTTAGGGTTAAAAACAACTACTAAATATAGCCTATAAAAAAAAAGAGAACTCTAGAGATTTCTCGTCAAGTTGCATAATATGTTGGATGTTATTGTTGTAGTTGGTCATGTAAAAGTCTTGAAAGAATCAATGTAAACATTTCATTGTAAGTCGGGTCAATAATACCCAAAAGAAATATTATATAAATATTATTTTGAGTTTCCCTGGACAAGTTGACCCTGTAAGCGTAACAAGTCGAACTAGTTAGGGAAAATGGTCACACACATGATGTGTATAAATAGAGAGGGTGCACCTATGATTTAGACACACAACTCACTCAAACAAGTGCGCATGAGAGAGAAGAAGAAGTTAGTTTTAGAGAAGAATCTGCTTTTATCTTTGGCGTTCATCCTATCTTGGTTTGGCATTGTACTTAGTGAAGGAATCTATACAAAAGAAGTTATTGGGTTTTCTCCCTTTTGGTTTCCTACAAGGATAGATCTACCAACTAGAATGATGTCTTTCATTACCTAATATAAAATCGATTGTAACCATCTAAAATCTCAAACTGGGTGTCGTTCTTGGTTAAGAAAATAACAAGTTAAATTATACCTTAAGGCACTCAAATAGTCAATAGACTTGGGTCTTGGGTGGTTGCCATAAGAGTTTAACAATGCAAACAATTTGGACAACTTACTAAACAAGTCTAGATAATTTGAAAAACAATGTGTAAAGAGAATGGGTTCTAGGAGAAATTTCCAGCTCTTATATTAGTAAGTCTTAGAGAGATTTAAACTTAAACACACATAGAAATGAAACATATTTGAGAGATTAGGAGATGGGTTAGATTAAAGAGTATCCTAACACTGAAAGGGTATTATTGCTACAAAAATCAAATTGAAACACAGAGGAAACAACAAAAATAACACACATGCATGAGGTTCTAAGAGTATCCAACTGGATGAAATTTACCAAAGCTTTATCATCTCCTATTCCTAGGGTGACATGATGTCATTAAATTAATATTTTCACATGAAAACATAGCTAGGAAAAGCAAAGAAAGTTACATCCATAAAAAAACACACAAAACCCCAAGCATGAAACACAAAACAAAGAAGAAAGCAAGGGAAACTAAATTACTACTGGTTTGCGAGTGAAATAGATGGGCACTAAGTACTTATATGTGTCCTTGAAGATGAGAAGGAATTCACTACACCCTTTTAGGAACTGGTTTTTATACTTGGTCCATAAAATGAACCCTCCATAAGCTGAGTGTCCTTGAGGCTCTTAGTCTCTTCAACCTACAAGCAAGAAAATGAACAAGACAATGATTCAAAATACAAGAAATCAAACACCAACGTGAAAAACCATCTAGGTTTGAGAACATAAAGCACATCTGGGTTTGAAACTCCTTTATCCTGAGTTAGCCAAGCCATACTGGGAAAATGTTAGCCTCCAGTCCTGCATCCAACCTTCAAATAAAGATCCCAAACAAGTGTACCAACTATTCCAATCACCAAAGAAGATGGCAAGGATCAATATTCATCCACAGTAGACAAGGAATCAGGGAGAAATGAGAGATCTGCAAATCTCTTTGATATTCCATTGGTGAAAAGGACACCCATTTACAATGGAGATATCACTCTATTTTATAAATAATGAGTGAGAAAAATTCCTATCCCAAAAGGATATAGGGATAATATTAAAACAATATCATTAATGTTTGAGGATTTATCTCATTTTCCCAATTTTTACAAACAAGAAAATGTTGGAAATAGCACGGAAATAGAAGGTTTAAATGGCCTATTACAACAAATTTTTACATCATGGAATTACAACTTATTGGCAAGTTAGATAACTAGGAGCCATGAGGGGATCATTAGGGAGTCCTCCCTTACATTACTTTTGAGTTATAACTTCATGTGCATGCTTCTTTCTTGTTGTTTTACTTAAATTTTCCCCTAGGAAGAGAAGTACAACCCCCTTGGTGAGATCATGTTATATCAAGTGAATAACAAGTTGTAGTGACAAGGAAATGGTCAAAACATCACTAAGGGCCCATTTCATAAGTACTCGTGTCAATACTTTTCTTTTTCGGAGTACCACTACCATATATTTTAACCACGGTAATTTTTAAATCAAGCTTTAGGCTACCATCGTAATAATTCACCATTAATTAGATCTTGCTCTTCCCTTGGTCAAATTTTAAATTTGATGCCAAGAATGGATTTCGTGACCTCAAAGCGATAGTATGGATCAAATCCATGCCCAAAACAAATATGAAATCTAATATATAATGTTGCTCCAAATAATCAAATTAATACTTAGACTAATGTGTTGAAAACTTAGAAAACACAAATATTAATAGTCAATTAATTCAAAATAGATGAAAATGGTATTTGGATAGGTCCAATTAATCTCCAATGGCTATAGTATGACCAAAGTTGACTATGTGATGGTATCATACTGTTGGTTGGTCTTGTTGACCAAGTCAAACCCAAGTTTGACTAAATCAAACTACTAAAAAATTCAAACTTGATCAAAGTTTAACCATGATGAGATCTGATTTAAGGACCATATCCAAATCCTAAATGAGGATGAGAAGTCAAGCATAAAAATATTGAAAGATGACTAAGTCTAAGATTCTACCTTACATAAGTGATCAACATTAACTCTTTGCATGATCTTCATCATAAGATAATAATATAACAAAACATAAAGAAAATAATTAGTGTTTTATTTGCATATCCGTATCTAATTAGCCATCGCAAAACATTCCCTAGATCATCCTTCCTATTGGGTGGAGTGGATGGTCAATAAGTCAAAGAGCTAGACGAGTGAAGTATTGATCAATTGAAGACTTGAGCTACTCTTACATAGAAAGGGACATTAGGGGCCTTTGTGCCATTCATTAGTTTGAAAACACTAGGGAGAAGATGTCTCACAAATGGGTAATGTGCTAGAAAGTACCCCTTTAACTCTAGTAATCCCCTCTGTTATTTCACTTTTCACATTTTGCATTTCACTTTCACATTTGTTACTTTTTTCATTTGAAACATTTCTTTCTTTGTATATTTCATTGAAGCACTTTATAGTATTACCAACCTTTTAGATAATTGATGGTTGAAAAGTATTGGCCTTGGATTAGGCACCAATTATGACACAACCTTAGCATCATTGCCAACCACCGTCTATAAGTGAAACATAATTTCTATAATAATGTTTTGTAGAGGAAATTGACTTAACCTCTTAATTCAAGGAGTACCTATCCTTCCAGCCACCAACCAATTTCAAGGATGGAGGAAACTTATTTCAATCCTTGGGAGTACACTTCTGGTGACTAAGCCAACCTTAGCTCGTACTCAATCCACGGGGGTTTATAAGAATAAAAATATCAGCATGGTCAGAAGGATTTGTCAAACGCATCAGAGATGAAAAATTAGGGGAAGACATAGAGTTCATCCTCATAAAAATGTCACATAGGGGAAGGTCCTTGAGTTACCTATCTATATCCAAATCAAAGGTATTTTTCATCAGTAAAGGTGAAACAATTGAGGATGGATAAGGCCAATATATATGGAGCCAAGGGATAGTTTGTCATCCATGGAATACTCTATAGACCCTTCTAAATAGGGACATGTATATAAAACAAGAACTGCCACTAGGTGTAATGCTTTGCGATTATCCTACTTTCCATACTCATGAGTAGATCAGAAGTGTAAAACACAACCTACAACTAGTCGGTCAATCAATATAAATCACAAAGTTCAATAAGTAACACCCTCTAGGCATGCATCTAACACGCAATTGGAACTGAAGAAGAAACAACATAGGCAATACGAACAATGACAACCAATATCCAAGACCATGCATCTCAAGGCATAGCAACACATATATAAAGATGTAAAAGCATATAGTAGGGGACCCACATAAGTGGTTTAACACTAACTTGGGCAACTCCTCTAAGGATTTTCCCAACAAAAATGCTCCAACTCTGCTCATATAATGATCTCAACCATGAAATATATATGCAAAAATATTTGTGCTCAATGTAAAGAGCTGACCAAATCTCCAGTTTTCTTTAGAAAAATTCAACAACACCCCATACAATTTGTGGTACAAGAAGGAGCATATAGTATAAATAATCATATAAATAGAAAAATGCAATGAATTTCTACCAAATGTTGAAGCCTAATATAGGAATAGAGTTGAAGCAAGATTGGAATGACAAGCTCCATGTTCCCGCTACACAAGGTTTTATAGCAAGTCCAATCTCCCTAATCATAAGGGAGATTCAATGGATTCAACTCACCGTAGGGATTTCCTTATGAAAATATGTTTTATTACTTATGGCAGCCATTTGATATGCATGATAACAGTATCTATATAGAACTTTAATGGCATTAAAATTTGTTGTTAGAGGAACAAGATGGGATATTTTGATGGTGTATAAGTTATTCCAAGAGAACAATATAAATTTCTTCAAGTTTTCTTGCACACACATGCACCCACACAACAAGTCACAACAGGCCCCATGGAGGACAACAAGGTCAAGCAATCAAGTGTACTCAACCCACAACCATTCAAAATCATTTTAGCAAGAAATGCTTCTCTCTACTAGCTACCTCATGAGAAAATTATCCTTTCAAATTTAAAATTTATAACATATTTTTATTAATTTTGTTGATTATAGAAAATTATTGTTCTAAATTTGGAAGTATAAGTCTTTGAGTGCAACCTGATACCTGCATAGATCCATCTTAAACCCAGATCTATCAAGCAACGAGAGGGATCCAATTTCTTGGTGTATTTTTTTTCTACACCTCAAGAAATTTTATCCCTCTCAATGCTTGATAGATCCAGGTTTAAGATGGATCTATACTAGTTTTAATCTTTTTATGTTATGAGTTGACATGATGTGCATAAATTTTTAAGTGGACATCTAGTCGACATGTTCTTATTATTTTGTTAAATTTATTTTCTTAGCCGACATGTAATTTTTATTATTTGTTTTTAGTTTTGTAACATAACGTTATGTTACGTACAACATCTCCCCCATACTGGGTTGTAGAGTAGTTATGTTACGCACAACATCTCCCCCATACTGGGTTGTAGAGTAGTTATGTTACGCACAACATCTCCCTCGTACTAGGTTTTAGAGCACCTCACTACTCTCGATGTAAACACCCTCTCTTTTAGATGGGCAAGGATACATTTAGTGGGGTAAAGCACTAGAGCTAATTGGATGATATAGATTGACAATCACAATAGTAGAGAAAATGGAAGGCTGATGACCACATTACCATGTCAAATTGAATAATGTTTGCAAAGGCCATTTGATATTACTTGTATCAAATGAGGTTATCCCAAATGACATAATGGTTTGCCACATGTGATTTGTTGTGTTGGCATGGTTGTTAACCTCTTTATTAATATTATGAAGCTACCCAGTGGAACTCAACAATATTTAACATCTTCCCCTTCAGAAGTGGTGACAAAATGACTAACACATAGTTCATAGACTAGAGTTAGAATTGGAAAATAACCCAAAAATCAATTTAATATTGATTGTTATTAATCACAAAACAAATCTACTCTTATAGTTTAAATTTGATATATTTTATAGAAAAAAATTTCCACAAAATAAAAAATAAAAAAATAAATTTAATTTACAACATTCTTTTTTTAATATATCTTGATATAATTTTTTTTTAATTTATCTTAATAGTTTTTTTTAACATATACCTTAATATATTTAAAAACTAAATATTTTAAAGATATATCTTAATATTTAAAAGAAAAATTGAATTAATTTTGTTGGAAGAATTTATTAATTTACTTTATCAAAACATTTTAGTTTAATAAAAGAATTTAATTAAATGTGTATAAGCATATAATTACAAAAAAAAATATCATAACCATTGTTATTGTCATTTTCTAATAATAATAATATGATTTTAAGGTCAACCCAACCAAATACCAAATTGTTGTACTTTCTATACAATGATTTGATTGCTTACTCTATTAGAACATGTGACCCCAAACTAATAATAGACCCACAAGTTGTACATTATCAATGTTTTTACAATTACGTTTATAAAACCTATAAATAATAAGAAAATTTTAAAAGAATATTGTGCATGATTTTCATCAAAATCATTAGCTATTGTTAAGATTTTAAAACAGCACTTGTAGATTTGATCGTTTTTATCTTCCTCAAGCTTTTCTAATGGAGTTGGTTAATCATTCTACGTTTTAGACTTTTTTGATCATTTTACTAAAATTCGATGAATCTTTGCTGAAATTGTGATTTTGCATTTTTACTTGGATTCAACACCCCAATTCTGCAATAGAGTTGGTTATCATTCTACGTTTTGGACTTTTTGGATCATTTTTACTGAAATCCAATGAATCTTTGCTGAAATTGTGATTTTAAATTTTTATTTGCACAAATGGATTCAACACCCCAATTCTGCAATTCCAACAACATATATATGCAATTTCAACAATTTCAGTAGGATTTTGGTAAAAAAATCACCAAAAAAACTATCCAAAATGTAGAATGTTTAGCCTACACCCTTTCTTATTTGTAAATTGAGCTGAAACATGAAATTATAGTCAAACATTTAATACCAAGCCTAATATCCATGATTAGAAGTCATTTTTTTAATAGAATCAATAGTGGTCTAGAAATTGTTCCAAGAAACATCCATAGCCATGCCTATGTGATGGGCTTATTCTTAATAAGCCCATAAGGGGATGGATTCCTAAAAGATACTTTGTCGATTGTTCTTAACATTTAAATTAATTTGTTTACAATATTCAACATTTGGTTGAATAACTCGTTGGCATCATAACTAAAAGATCAAGGAAACACTTCATACACTAAATATTCACAAACAATTAAGGCTTTATAGCACTGTTGTTTGTGTGATTTTGTAAAAATAAGAATTTGATTTTGGATCTATCAAAGCATTTTTCAGTTTTTAATATTACAATGGGGATTGTTTAATTTAGGTTGAGGTCAAATTATGTATAATTTTTTGGATAATATTTCATTCTATGCGAATATTTCACTAAATTATAAGATATTATAAAATCTTGGTGAAGAGTTTCACTCACTAGCGAGTCAACATGAAAGTAAGGGGAGGAAAAGGACATCATCATAGTACTATGGGGAAGGTAAACTATCTTCAAACCTTTAGAATTTTGATGGATAATACTTCTTTTTCACTGCAAGGAAGAAACCTAAGAGGAAAAAAGGGAAGGAAAATGACATCATCATTCATCATCAAGGAAACACTTCAAGCACTAAATATTCACACAATTAAGGCTTTATAGCACTGTAGTTTGTGTGACTTTGTAAAAATAAGAATTTGATTTTGGATTTATCAAAGCATTTTCCGGTTTTTAATATTACAATGGGAATTGTTTAATTTAGGTTGAGGTCAAACTACTTAGAGTTTCACTCACTAGCGAGTCAACATGAAAGTAAGGGGAGAAAAAGGACATCAACATAGTACTATGGGGAAGGTAAACTATCTTCAAACCTTTAGAATTTTGATGGATAATACTTCTCTTTTACTGCAAGGTAGAAACCTAAGAGGGAAAAAGGGAAGGAAAATGACATCATCATAACTCTACAAGGTCTGCGGATTGGATTTTGATGGATAATACCTCTTCTATTCCATGGGTAGAAACCAAAGAAGTCAAAATATATTTTTTTTACTCTTTCTTTGGGGATTTTGATGGATAATACCTCTTCTATTGCATGGGTAGAAACCAAAGAAGTCAAAATAATATTTTCTCTTTTGTGTTGGTTACCGTATTAATTTGATGGGGATTTTGATGGATAATACCTCTTCTATTGCATGGGTAGAAACTACAGAAGTCAAAATAATATTTTCCACGCTTGTAAATTTGGAGGGTATTAATTCCAAATATTCATTCAGTAACAACTAAAATAATCCCTAGGCACGCTTGTAAATTTGGAGGGTATTAATTCCAAATATTCATTTGGTAACAACTAAAAGAATCCCACGCTCGTAAATTTTGAGGGGTGGTTTAAACTTTCCAAGCGTAAATGGAAACCATTCCAAATATTCATTCAATAACAACTAAAAGAATCCCACGCTCGTAAATTTGGAGGGGTGGTTTAAACTTTCCAAGCGTAAATAGAAACCATAATCTAGCAATGACTATATCAAAATCTATGGCTAGCTACTTTTGACATTGCTTGTTGCTCTATCCAAAAGTTTGGCAATATTTTTTATTTTTTGAAGAAGAGAAAAACCAATGTGTATTTGGTTTGATATACCAACATAAATTCATCCTATCCCTAGATCTATTAAATATACAATCTAATTATCTAAGAAGGAAGACCTGATTGGGACCAAGTTTAATATTAAGATGCAATATAGTTTTCAACATTTTTGTAACATGCCTCGAGTAATAACAAATTTCCTTTACTCAATTGCAAAAACCCTTGCAGTGGTCGAATCAATAGTATGTCAACACATACTTATGTAAAAACAGGTATAGAGGATATTGTAAGAATCCTCGAGGAAATGCCCACATTTTACATGGTCATAAATGCAACACTCTGCCCTAGCATCATTTTTTCAGTGTGATATTGAAAGAATAGTTTCCATCCTCAATAATAATCTTCTTATGATGCCCAAATAATTTAAAAAAAGATAGTTGTGAGACAAAGATAACAATACTACAATAAAGAATAGTTTATGTCCTCGATAAATTAGATATTCTTATGATGCCCAAATAATTTAAAAAAAGATAGTTGTGAGACAGAGATAACAATACTGCAATTTATAAAACCAATCCTTTTGGGTTATCTGATTGCCCTCACCATTGTGTTTTCAATGCCTAGTAAGAATACCAAATTGATAGTTTATGTCCTCGATAATTAGATAATCTTCTTATGATGCCTAAATAATTTAAAAAAAGATAGTTGTAAGACAGAGATAACAATACTGCAATTAAAAAAACCAAACCTTTTGGGTTATCTGATTTCCCTCACCATTGTGTTTTCAATGCCTAGTAAAAATACCAAATTGCCTTCACCATTGTGTTTTCGATGCTGGGTAAGAATCCCAAGCAATAACATGGTAGTATTTGCATCAAAGATATGCCTTCTCATACAATTTTATGTAGAATCAAGTTGGACTCTACATAGAAGCAAGATATCCCCTATTGGGACACATTCGAGTGAATTGAAACAACACCCACCTTCTCATACAATTTTATGTAGGATCAAGTTAGACTCTACATAGAAGCAAGATATCTCCTATTGAAACACATTCAAATGATTTGAAACAACACCCACCTTCATCTTAGCACAAGAAGGAAAAAAAGAATCCTAAAACATTAAAACCATCTAAAAAACCTTAATACAAAGTCACAATAGGCTCCAAGAAAAACCAATGAGACATACCATTCCACCTGCCATTGACATGTGATGTGAAAGAAAGAAAAGAAGACATGATTAGAAGAGGAAGAAGGAAAAGGAGACATGATTAGAAAAGGAAGAAAAAAATGCAGCATAATAATAATTAAACAGCTTTATCCAGCATCAAAGTTTTGCCAGACGTAAATCACAGTCAACAAGTTATAAAGCGAGTCTTAAAATAGGCATTAGACTTGAGTAAACTATAGGTTCATATGTTAAAAAAAATATAATTCTCAGTAGACGATGATGCAGGCTAAAGCTATCTGATTTTTCCAAACAACCTTCTTAACCACTACATCTATAGAACCAAAATACAAAATCACTTACATTTTAATATCATACCTTTTAACATTTTAACTCCCAACATTCCCAAACCACAACTTTTCTAGATTGCAAGTTTTTTAACTCAATTTTCATCTTTACATATACAAGAATCAAAATAATAATCAATCATCCTGAACTGAAATCATATTTTTCTCCTCATTTAAAACATGGCATTATACTAAGTAATATATGTGCCACTGTCCCAAGTACAATGCAGTATTGCCATTGACGATGGCTGGCATGGAGGAGCTCCAGCACCTTCTTAACAAATTACTCAATAATTCTCATCTTTGCATATACAAGAATCAAGACAAGAGAGCCCCAAGAGTTAGCTCAAGCGGTCGAGCAACTGTAGTTAGGCCTCCCGGCAAGTGAGGTCGCGGGATCCATTCTCCTCGACGCTCTTGGGGTTAGGCATGAAGAGTGCCGAGAGTGAGGCCCCTTCGGGTGGGCCCTCTTGAAATTATTCCGTGGATATAACCCGTCGGTCAAGCCGGCGCGTGAACCACATTGAAAAAAAAAAAAAAAAATCAAGACAAGAATCAATCATCCTTGAACTGAAATTATTTTTTTATCCTCATTTAAAACATGACAATATACTCAGTATGTATGTGCCATTGTCCCAAGTACAATGCGGAATTGCCATTGTATGTGTGGAAGAGAAAAAAAGTTTAACACCTATGTTTTCCATTAAAGAGTGGGCACCAATCTGTTCGACACCTAGTGTAATGACGATGGCAAAAGGATGGGATCTAGCGCCTTCTTAACAAATGTCGGCATAGCAAATGCAGCTGCATGAATCTGCAATGCAAGATGATCATATTAGTCTTTAAACATACAGATACAGAGTTTCTAAATATATTTCACAGAATTACTAGCCTTGTCATATGAGGACAAGGACTTGCAAGGCTTTTGGTCTGCCCAAGTTAAATCAATGTCTCATTAAGTACATATATCAGACAATTCCTCAAAATCTTTGGGACTTAATCCTCAAACAAACCTAAGATGTTTATTGTTTACCAAAAACATGCATATTGATTCTAAAATATATTATATATCCTTCTTCAGGATACCATAGCCTAAGTTAAGCTTCTATGGTTAACAATGGGAATTCCACATTAAAACCTTCAGAATTTATATAAAAAGGAAATTACACTATATTATAGTGTTAACTAAGGACTTGTAATACTTTGACTAATAAATGCCATAATTAAGTCCAGCTTTTCTAATCATAAATAGGATACAGTCTAAAGAAGAATATTACCTCTGAGTTATAGTACTTTAGAGGACCCCTCGAGTTAGTTGCAACCTTCTGCTTTTCAATGGGATTGACAGGATTTTTGAAATCTACTGCCGGTCCTTCAGTTGAGGAAAGAACAAAACCAATCACGCCACTAAATATCACATGACAAGAAAAAGTGCATTAATAAAGTTGTTATGGGCCAATATAATGCTCATTGCTCATAAAATCATTCAACAAGACATCTAAACCCCACAAGCATATTTGATTACAAGCAGCAATATGAACTGTGTGACACTGTGACCATCCAATGAAACCGAATTGCAGTGACAGTCTAAAAACATTGATTCCCAACACTCCCAGCCTCATCTTTAATTAATTTAATTAACTTATATATGAACAAAAAAGTAAAACTTATAAAAAAAATTGATTCCCACCACTACCAGCCTCATCTTTAATTAACTTATATATGAACAAAAAAGTAAAACTTATAACGCTTATTGAAATCCACAAGGGGTCATTCAACAGAGTCCAGAGATCACGTACCTCGGATATGTTGGAACAGATGTCGATGCATAGTGAACAGAGCCCTTGAAAGTCTGCCTGCATGGCAAGACATTATCTTCAACACCGTGCACATGCAACCACAAGCTTTCTGCCTGAGTAATAGCTACACCTCCAGGCCTCAATGCTCTGGCCACTAATTCATAAAACGGTTTTTCAAATAGTTCCGTAGCAGGACCTAATTAAAATAGACAAAAATTATCAAAGAATTATAGAACAAGCATGCTGATATTCAAACATATGAACTTTAAAAAGAAGCATGCTAATTATATAATTATGATTATAAAATGAACATCTTCCCCTTCTGAATGTGTAAAGGAGTTCATATAATCTAAGAAATTTAAACATATAAACCCTTCAAAATAACTTTAAAACCAGAATGATAATTATAAAATTATCATTATGAAATGAACATCTTCCCATTTTGAATGTGTGAAAAAGGAGTTCATATAATCTAAGAAAGTTGAACATATAAACCCCAGCTGTTGGGTATTATATGGTTTGCACATATCATTGGTATCCTGTGTTGTGTGTGCCTGGTGTAAAGCTCCCAGGGATATACCTCATGATCACCAGAGAGCAGTTACAAGCAAATTAACCATTAGATGTAATCAGTTTATGAAGCATGCTGCATACAACATATTTTCAGACCAGTAACCATACCTATTGGATCAGAAGAGTCTATAATAATTGCATCGTAGGTTCCAGCTTGGCATTCCCTCAGAAAAGCAACTCCTGTTAAAATATAAAGAAATTAATATAATAGCTAGCTCGGCTCCATTGAAGCATTTCTCTTCGAGTTAACACCACTCACAAAATCACATATACTCTCAAATTTGCTCATTAAGGGTTTCTACTTGGTTTGACTTTTACAATTTAATTAGAATAAACTCTAATATCATTATCATTGGTTCATAATCACACCTCTCAAATTTACTAGGGTTTGAATAAAAATCTAGTATCATTATCATTTGTTGCATAATAAATCTCTATATAGCCACTTGCATGATCTCATGGATGCTCAAAATAAAAATAAAATAAACCAAATTACATACCATCCCCAATATGAAGTCTTACACGTGGATCTTCGTAGCCTACAGCAAGGCCTGGAAAAAACTGTTTAGATACCTGCAAAACTTAACTGATTCAGTGTCCAGCTAGAATATGATCAAGAGGAAGTAGCATAACACCTCCGGGAAAGACTTTCAGAATGAGCAAATTATCCAAAATGAATGAAACATATTTTGTACTTACATCTATAACCATCTCATCAATTTCACATATATCAATTTGATCCACTGAAACATGTCGAGATACTTCTCGAATAACACCCCCATCACCTCCTCCAATAACTAATACCTGCAACAGAGAATGCATATTTTATTGATGATGCATGAGTATAAAGTCCTGCATTCAACTACACTTCCGAGATTCAGAGGTATCCCAGCCAATGAAATCATGAAAGATTCATCAATAGTTTAAGGTCTTTCAACTCTCTTCTTATATGGTTTCATAGTCTATCACACTTTATCTACAAGAAAGTCAGCCTATCTGGGACTAGTGACCATCATGTCATTAAAGTACATATGTACATATCCTAGGGAACGTATCTCAATAATGTTTTAATCATAAAGATGCATATAGGATATTTAGTTTATGCTTACATGATTGGCATAAAAATACTTTTTTGGGTGATGGAATAGTAGTAGAACAAAGAAATACCTTTTTGGGTGATGGAATAGAACAAAGAGGAAGATGAGCCATCATCTCTTGGTATGCACATTCATCTTTATCAGACAGCTGAATTACCCCATCTAGTACAAGTACATTCCCATATATTGCTGACTGCAACAAGAATATCAAGAGCCGTTATGGACAGATTAAATGATAAAGATTGAAGAATTACCCCATCTAGTACAAGTACATTCCCATATGTTGCTGACTGCAACAAAAATATCAAGAGCCGTTATGGACAGATTAAATGATAAAGATTGAAGAAAATTTTAAAAAGGATTCAAATTTAAGTTATTATAAATTATGAAGATTGACACGGTCCCATAGTTGATTAACTGAAGACAGACCTGAAATATCATCACATCTTGAAATTTGGACTTGCCCTCAAATAATATTTTCTCCACCTGTAGCGAATGTGCCTCTCCTGATAAGAAAAAGTAAATAGCCATCAATACAAGAGGTGTGAAAAAGTAAATAGCCATGAATACAAGAGGTGTTTGCTAATTTAGTTTAAGTAAAAACTTAGAATCAAATGTATTTCAATCAAAAATATGTCTAAGATCTGATTCTCAATTTTTTTTAAGTAAACAACTTACCACATTTAATCCATGAATCATCGGGTGAAAAAAAACTAATCTAACAATCATATCCCAAATTCCAATTATGGTGAGTTCCAAATAAAAACTAGATCTTTATATAAATGAGCAATAAAGGACCATTAATACTCCATATCCACTCGAGAAGAGCATCTGGTGGCTCAAGTTTTTGCGAGGATCTTGGTTGCAGGCCACTTGAAGGGCTTGGCATCTCATTGCTTGGACCATGATGCCATTCAATTTCAGTTTAATTGCAGTTGCTTTAGAGCTAAAGGCTTTCTGGTGCCAGTTTGCCAGCCGGTACATCATGCAGTCGGTAAGGTATTGTCCATACAATCCCATGTCATGGATGCCTAGATGGGAACTGCTGCTCTTTAGGAATTATTAGTTTCAACGATGTGAAGATCGTCGGCGCTTTGAGGTGTGGTCTTCCCTACACTCCCTTTTGGCAGTTCAAGGGTAACGGATATTTCTTCTTTTTGACCAGGCAAATGCTGCTCCCTTGCAATGTTAACTGAGAAATTGTAAAGGGATGATCTGTTTCGGGTAATGGATATTTCTTCTTTTTGACCAGGCAAATGCTGCTCCCTTGCATGTTAACTGAGAAATTGTAAAGGGATGATCTGTTTGGGTTCTACCTCCTTGCATGAAGGCCTGTGATTTTGATTATTTGTCTGTGTGGCCCCTGTTTTTTTTTTTTTTAAATTCAGAGGATTTCAATGGTGTCAGGATTTTCTGTGCTTTGAGGTGTGGTCTTCCCCACACTTCCATTTGGCATTTCATGGGATGGGTATTTCTTCTTCTTGGCAGCTTTAGTTCTTGGGCTTTGCGTTTCAACTTTTGTCCATTTTTTTTTCAATATTTCTTATTTACTAATTTTTTTTTCAATAAAATATTTCAAAACAAAAACAAAGAAATTGGAAGAGAAGTAAAAAGAAAAATACCCGGCCACATAGGGTTGTTGAAATATTGCAAATTAGTAGCAGACCCTGTCAGAGAAGCATACTGTCAGCTACATCCATGCTATAAAAAGTGGTTAACAATATTTATTTTGGAGAAGAGTAAGAAATGCTGCGGGGCAGCACTGTGGACTGTTGGATCTCAAACAGATTAAAATCCATCCACCTACAATGCTGCAGCCGCAACATTTATTACTTTGCTGTATGTAAAATATGTTTTGCCATGAAAAATCTGCTAAAACAATTCAAATATGTAAAAACTGCCAAGAAATCATTTTTTTTTTCTAATTATAACACCACATTACATCTAACACAATTACAATTACACAGGTACATGATTTATAGAGCATACCAATTTTTTAATCATAAATATGGACATCCATTTAATATAAATGAAACTCAGACATATTTGATGTAGATAAATATTCAGATTAACAAAACACACAATCCTAACCAATTTGATAAAAAACCAAATCTAACAAAACCCATACAGACCCATTTAATACAAATGCAAATCTAGACAAGCTGGTGTTTCTTATATAGGAAAACCCAACAAAACCTCCATAGACATTGTTCATATAATTATGAAAGTATTGCAACATGTTTTTTTTACACTTTGACTGCCAAACATCCACCCCCTTATCAAGAGGTGGAAAACCGTGCCACAGTTATGGCATGTAACCTTCCAGTCAGACTTAACAGCCATTATAGCTTCCGTGTGAACAAGAACACCCTTCCAATGACATGCTGGTCCATTAAGGGTAAAAATAGGCAAAAATTATTCATCTTGCTACAGGCTATTTAATATAAGGCAGCAGGCAGCCATTATAGCTTCCGTGTGAACAAGAACACTCTTCCAGTGACATGTTGGTC
This sequence comes from Pseudotsuga menziesii, assembly GCA_001517045.1. NCBI lineage: Eukaryota > Viridiplantae > Streptophyta > Pinopsida > Pinales > Pinaceae > Pseudotsuga > Pseudotsuga menziesii. The sequence continues at coordinate 718,131 of LPNX010432440.1, read as the reverse complement.
CATTAAAGTGACATGTTGGTCCATTAAAGGTAAAAATGGGCAAAACTTATTCAACCTACTACATGCTATTTAATGCAGCAGCAGTCATGCTAACAGCTGGATTTAGCATGCCTACTGCAGCCACATTAAATGGAGTTGGATTTAGCATGCCTACTGCAGCCACATTAAATGGTTTACAGCAAGCTGAATATTGATTATCCATCTCATTTAAGATAAAAACTCTACAATCAAACAAATAACCCCGGTTCATACAAATGTTTCTGAAACTAGCATAACCCCGTTTATTTATAAATATTAATCCAACATCCCATTTAATAAAACTGAAAACCCACCATAAATGAAACCTAACATAAAGATATCAGCTCGTATCAAAACAATGCAAAAGCAGCAAATTTCACAACAGCCGATATCAAAACAATGAAAAGAACAGTAAATTTCACACCAAGCCATATCAAAACAATAAAAAACCAGCAAATTTCACAAGTGTATATTCATTTTAGCCCAAAACGAGTCCAGCTCAATTGATCCAACTTCATCTGAATGAAAACCAAGCCCAACTCACTACAGCCCATTCAACCAAAATTATATCACAATGCAACCTGCACAATTCATTGGAAAGTAAAAAATAAAAAGTAGGCGTATTATACAAGCCTATTTCATTAAATTGAAAGGCCAAGTATAACTCACATTCGCACATTTACTGTATTGAAAGAATTGAAGACCCAATTCAACCACCGCACACCATATTTCATATAAACCCAAAAAAGACAAAAGGAGAATTCTAACAGAATAACAGTAACATTAAAACAAAAGCTTTAGAGGTATAGAACAAAACCATGCGGCTTGAATTGAGATTGGGAAAACCATCCCTTTAAAACAGACAAAATACAATCTCCCTCTAACTCCACTTCCCCTCTGGCCTTAGCGCACAACAGGGGCGGTCGTTCTTCTATTACTTCTGCAGCACTGCCGATCTGGCTTTCAACATTTTCCTCCGATTCTGCCATTATCAATCTGGTTATTATGCTTTTGCAGGAAAGTATCAGATGATGGAGCCAAATCCTGCCCAACATATAATAACAAGAGAGAAAATGATCAATTCAAGCCGTCGAAATCGTTCTCTACGTAGATTTATCAGATAAATCGAAAACGACGACGAAGACAAGCTTGTTATGGAGATTTATCAGAATTTGAAATTGAGTCTATGTAATAACATGACGATATGACTGATGCAGGAGAAGAAAAAGAAAGAACCTTGAATTCCTGTAATTTACAGGGCAGGGAGCAGTAGGAAGGGAAGTTATCGTATCAGATTGGTGTTGGCGCTTCGACGTTTGTATTTATATGTTTAATGGAGGGAAGTTATTGCCACCGCCGCAAGATAAAACAAATAACTACTCGATAGTGTTGTGTTGTGTTGTTGAAGTAGTTAATCGCCTTCTGGTTTTTGTGGCAGTTTTAATTCTATACAGGAATTGTATTGCATTGAAAGTCGTTGATAACTTTAGAGTTTATTATTTGATAACCTCTGGTTGAGATTATAACATTTAAGCCAACGTGTTATTGGAGCTGTCTAACCAGGGGACATTTTGACTTTTAGGTTGATTTTTTTTTAGGAATGTGGTGAATTTAATATTAAAAAACTGTAATGTAATTTATGTTGTTTGTTGGGTGATTTTAAGCTCAGAAATGAAATCATGTGACAAGAAAATCCCCAGACACCCACACTCTGTAAGATCTAGTAATGTTTTTGAACGTTTTGAAAATTCCTTCAAAATCCACAACAAAAAAACTGGTAAAAACCAGCAGGAAAGAGAGGTAAAAAAATCCCCTCTTTAGACAACTCACTTGTTATTCATTATAACATTTAAGCCAACTTGTTATTCATTTATGATGGTTATATTTGCAATATTAACATTAATTTTTATAATTATAATCGATTGTTAATAATGTCATCTATATTTTTATTACTAATAAATAATTAAATAGAAAATATCCTCTCGATTGTATTAAATGATTTTGTAAATAATTAAATAGAAAATATCCTTTAGATTGTATTAAATGATTTCGTGACCCGTAAACACATAAATGGATCAAAGCATATTCCTATATTCTCTTAACATTTAAGCTCATGGGATGAAGCACTCCTTGTGAACTCCTTCAGATTATATTAAATGATTTCGTGACCCGTAAACACATAAATGGATCAAAGCCTATTCTCATATCCTCTTAACATTTAAGTTCATAAGATGAAGCACTCCTTGCGTAAGTTCACTGGTTCAAAGCTTCATGGATGCTAACAAAAAAAACAATAATTCATTAAATACATAAGATGTGTAACATATATAATTACGTTGAAAAAGTGTAACACATATACTTACAAATTAAAATATTAAAATCTTAACATAAAAATAAACTTTAAGAAAAGAATAATGTTAACTATTCATTAATATATCTCTGGATGGATTGAGAAAGGGGTCACATCTTGCCCCTTCGACATGTCAGTGGAAGGGGTAGGCGGCGATACCATAAGGCAAGCGACCTATGCAAATGAAGGAGTAGAGCGTGTGGAGATTGAATACGAGATAGTTCACACATGGAATCTTTAATGGGTTTCTTTTGCGAGCAGTCACTAATGAGGGATTTGAGCATTGTTCAGCTCTACGAATTCATGGCGATTAATTTGGTTTTGCATCTTAGATATGGGGGCACCCCGAATCCCAACTCAATAATGCTAACTATTCATTAATATATCTCTGGATGGATTGAGAAAGGGGTCACATCTTGCCCCTTCAACATGTCAGTGGAAGGGGTAGGTGACGATACCATAAGGCAAGCAACCTATGCAAATGAAGGAGTAGAGCGTGTGGAGACTGAATACGTGATAGTTCACACATGGAATCTTTAATGGGTTTCTTCTGTGAGCATTCACTAATGAGGGATCTGAGCATTGTTCAGCTCTAGGAATACATGGCGATTAATTTGGTTTTGCATCTTAGATATGGGGGCACCCCGAATCCCAACTCAATAATAAGTTCTTTAACTATTCTTTCTTTGCATTTTATGATATCATTCCTGATGTAGCTGAGTTTGTGGAATCCTCCAAGTGTCTTTGGTCTCTACTCATTTCCCCTGTTGTGCACAGAGTAGGGATCTGGAACAACACTTGTTTACAAGTCAAGCATTGAAACATGCTATGTCAATGAGCTAGGCGTAAAATAGAAGGAAGGATGAAACAACATCAATTGGAATGATGTTTTTATCAAGGAAATACCATGGCACATAAGGTCTGAGAGAAATTAAGTTGAAGCAAGTCTCCTAGAAAACCTCTAGAAGCATGAAACAAAAGGCAAGGAGACCAACTTGGAAGGCATTCACAGTATGGATACTTATTGGGTCTTGAAACTCCTCCTTGGAAAACTACTGATGGAATGAGATCAAACTCATGCAAGCTTTATGTTGGCAGTGGCCACCATCCAAGACAACATCAACAATATGTATCCCATTGTAGATTTGTTGTCAACCCAGGGAAGAAGCAAAAATTCTCATCAGGTTTAACTTGGCATAATTTCTTAAAATTTGTAATTTTATATATGAATAATCATTACATATTTGTTCAAATATGTTTGTCTAAATTTAGTTGTAGTTAAAACCATTTCAAAAGAGGGGAAAGCTCTAGTTTCCCTATATAAGGTACGCTTTGCCTCTTTGGTCTCATTTTCTTGAATTTTAGACATTTCTCTTAGAACATAACTAAAGTCATACCACTAAGTTACTTGGATTCCTTGTGGTAACTCAGTTGTTGATCCTCTCTCTATTTATTTTATGTATTGTACCAATAATATTCTATTTATTTTATATGTATTTTACCAATAATATTAAGTAGTAAAACTAACTAACAAGATAATATCCATTAACATATATACACATACACACAATTGTAAGGATTTGTTATAATTAAAGTTTTCTTTTGCTTTTCTTCTTGTTAAAAGCTTTTTTTTTTCATCTTTTAGATCTTGCCTTTTTATATATTGATAGACTGGGGTCTTAGACAATTCTTTGTCAATTTCAACAATCCTAAATTATGAGGAGACCTTAGACTAGTTAGAAGAGAACATATAAAAACTGAAATCAGGAGGACCAAAACAACCTCCTAAATTTGTTTCTTCATCAAAATCGGAAGAAAAAAAGTCGAAACATTCTTATTCGAAACATCAACAAAAAATTTATTTTTTGGTTTTCAAACATAGAATGTTTTTATCAAAATTCAGCAAAAACATTGAATTTTTATTAAAATTTTACATTTCATTCTAATGAATTTATGATGGTTCTTATGTGCCTTGACATATAATAATCGTTATAATTAAAGTTTTACATGTACTAAATATTTGCATTTCAATTTGATTCTAATGAATTTATGATGGTTCTTATGTCCCTTAACATATAATAATCGTAATTTATGATGGTTCTTATGTCCCTTAACATATAATAATCGTGTTGAGGGAAAATTTTGTCCATACCCACTCTAAATTTTTGCCAACGCTCAAGTTAAAATATGGTTTTGATTTAATTTATTTTGGGTTGATTTTTAAAACCTAATAATGTAGAGGATGAGGTTTGCATTGACTTGTGTTTCTAGGAAGGCAATAATATACGTCACTGGGTCTACACAATACGTTACCTTGTTTACGTATTGTGTAGAGATCATTATTATTATCAACATAAATCTATTTAAAACGAGATTTATCAAGCATCGAGAAGGATCAAATCTTTCAAAGTGTAAACCATTTTTTAGAGTGGAAATATGTAATCTAATTCAAGTTATATGGAATTCTTAACAATTTAAATTTAATTTAAGCCGACAAATTATTTTTAATAATTTTTTATTATTTTTTATAAAAGACAAGTATCAACTTTAAAATGAACACGGAAGGTGTTACACATCTCTTCCCTATTACTCTGTAAAATACACCTCTTCAGTACAATTATTATTATTATTGTGGTGGTGGTTTAGTGGCATAATATTAAACCAGCAGCGATATGCGAGATTATTAAGGGCACTGGGCAGTGGGTAGGCGTATAAAGACATGTATTCACACCTATACATGTAGCAATCATGGACCACGTGGGATTTAAGGAGTCAAATTTAATGGAAGACGAGTTACGTAACTCTCTAGGGGTTCAGGTTTGTGGCGACGTGGGCAGTTATTGATCTCCAATGTTGTGGACCCCACGAGATGATGATGCATAAGTTTGCATTTAGTTTTTCAAGTTTATTTTAAATTATGTTTATGTAGTGTTTTTTTTACATTATTTTATTAGTAAGAATCTTTAACATTATTTGTTGATTTTTAAGCTTATTTAAAAAAAAATACTTTGTATAATTTATTTAAAAATGATTGATGCTTAGATTATTTATATAATTTATTTATTTTAATTATAAAGAGAGTTTTTTTAATATTTCTCTTTTAATATTTTATTTTTAAATAAGTGAAAGTTTGCACACCATTTTATACTATTTTTATTTTTAAATTGTTGTTTGATATTTTATCTTTTTAATTAAAAATAGTGTATGTTTGTTATGAATACTTATTATTATTTGAATTTGATTTAGGCAAGTTTAGAATCATTTAACAATGGATTCAAAAGATATGATATTTGGTCAGCTTTTTGCACACCGAGAAGTGAGGTGTTCTCCAACTTAGTATGGGGGAGATCCTTTCACGTTAGTCACGTTATGCTAGCCGACATAAATAAAAAATATTAAAATATAAAAAAATGAAAATATAAATTACATATCAACTTAAATAAAATATAAAAAAATAAAATAGCATAGATCCATTTTAAACACAGTTCTATCAAGTACCGAGAGCAATCCAAATGGTAAAAAAATGTACACCTAAAGAAATTGGATCCCTCTTGGTGCTTGATAGATCCGGGGTTAAAATGGATCTATGCTGGTTTTATCTTCAAAAAGGTTTAGTGTTAAGATTAAAGAATTGACAACAATAATAATTATAGTTTTGAATGATGCACATGTTATTATATTTTTTAGTTTTAGTAAAAAATGCAATGGCTTCACAAAATGATTATCATGGAATGTTAATGTTACCTATATTTTTATTGCTAATATATAATGAAATAGAAAAAATCTTTATATAATCAAAATTGGTAAGAAATAAAGTTTGTATTTAATGCTTATTCCCCCAAAATTAAGTAGGTTTCAAGTTCATGATCTTAATTACATAGATATTTTTCCTTTAGGTTTTTTATTAAAAAAAAAGTTAGAATAAGGTTGCAATTTGCAAACTAACATGTCAGCAATGTCAAGGAACAACATTGCCATTTGGTGCTTCTTGTATTACATCTCATAAAGAATTTAATAATAATTTTAAAAAATATCATAATTTAAGAAGATATATATTAAATGTAACACCCCGATTTTGACCCCGTTTGCATTAAAAATGTATATGATGTATATATTGTAATTAATTGTGGTGTGGAGCTAAAGGCAAAATCCCCATCATCGATTTAGCGTTTTATGTTTTAGCGATTAAAATCGTTGTCGATGGTATTTTGTGCTAGCTGGCACATTATAATTTTGAATCATCATGTAAATATGCAAATTAAATAAATACCCACAACCAACTATGTCAATGCAACATTAAAGTGACGGGGGCATGATTTTCCTAAGGAATAGGAAGGGAAATTATTTAAACCTTTGGGCCAATGGGAAAAAGCCAAATGTCAATGGGAAAACCCATGAAACAATCAACTAGCTTTCTTGTCTCATTCACCCAATCATTTAATTCTTCCAAAAATGGTTGAGTTAGTTAATGCATGGGGATGGGGAAGAGTATGGCAGTCAGAAATTCGAATTGAAGAAGTCATCAGATTTTGGAAAACATTTTTCTGACTTGTGGGGCAAGTGAATGCTTGGGAAGGCATGCCCAAGCCATTACTCACTCATTACTTCCATTTTCCTCATCCATTCTCCTTCACATGGGCTTCCTGCATGCGGCTGAAGCTTCCAGTGTGTTCATCCCTCATGTTGGAGTCATTTTCCTCATATTTGCATGCCCAAAAATTCGTTTTGGTCTTGTTCAGCAAGTGGGTAAGGAAGATTTACGTTTTCTTGTGTTTTCATGGATTCTCCAATGACTGGGAACCGTTTTTACCTTGCTGAGTGGCCAAGAATCTAGATTCACATTTTTGGGGTTTTTAGTGGTCGTTTTAGCTCTTGTATTGCCATAGTCACCTTCAGAAATCAGAAATGCAATTTGGGTTTTTACAGAGGTCGATTTTGACTCTATGGTGTCATTAAATGATTGTTGAGATCGTATTTCTCTCCTTGGTGTTTTTCTCCATATGTAAATCCATTTTTGGAGTTGCCCCAACATTTTCTGTTGCATTCCCCACTATTTGTCAAGCTAAAAATCATTTTAGATTTGTTGTCGATCTATAGGAGAGACCACATTCTCCTAGGTGTTGGAGATGAATTTGTTTTTGGCCACGTTAGGGCCAAAGCGTCCTTGGGATACGAATTGCTATTAGGGGGTTGTTTTCACCCATATTTGCAATTCATTTTTGTTGCCGAACTATTTTCCTCAGCCTGAAATTGTGTATATTGTTGTGTGTGAATTTTTGTTTTGGTCTGAACTATTATGCACCATACTTTGGGTCTGAACCAGATAGGAGTGGAAGAGATAGGTTGCTTGATAAACCTAGTGCATGAGGAGCCTCACTGAGAGATCTTGAGGGCTGATTATTCCTTACATCCTGAATAGCACTGGAAGGGAATGCATAACCTGAGGGACTGTACAGCAGAGAAGGGGATGATTCCTTATGTTGGGTGTGTACGTGTTGGGAAATCCAAGTCAGATCTTGTGTAGGTGTCCATGGCTCTATGGTTGAGCTCACTAGCTTAGCAAACCAGTCTTTCTATCCCCTTGGTAGTCTAATAAATCCAAACATAGCTTTGGCTTGATTGAGTCTTAGGCTATGTGTGAACCTGCTAGTTTCCTTTTCCTTGGGGAATCATGCCCAGCTCAGGGGTGGCAGTGTTGCTGAGAGATTAAGGAGCACACTGGCCTATGGTTGGGTGGAACGTTGCAGCGACATAGCTGGTTGCAGACGAGCTTCTTCATAAGATAAGTATTCTTTTCTATTTCATCTCTGCAATTGTATTTGATGTTTAATGAAAATGATGAACATGCTAAATGCTTAAATGGAATGTAGTTTGCTTTCGCTGTATGATAAATAATTATCCATCTATGCATGTTCTAGTTCAAAGCATTCCAAATTTTATTATGAGTATGTTCATGGGGCTAGTTTCCCTGGTAGATAGCAACAATAGTTGCGTCCTCTCTCTGGTAGAGGGGCGAGGGCATCACATTGTGGTATCAGAGCATCCAGGTTGTAGCAGTGGGCCCTTATGGGCCAAGAAAAGCAACAAACAGAGGTGGGATAACCTCTGTTGAGGACAGGCCAACGGAGAGAATTTTTGAAAAATTACTAAATGTGAAAACTCTTCTCTGTGTGGCGACAGAGTTGACCGAAGCAGATCTGCAGCGGTGGACGAAAGTCTAAGTGTCTTCTGCTATGACAGACAGAAACCAGACATCGAGCCGCTATGGCAGTGGGAGCCAAAGGATGTTGGAGCCACCATGGCGGCGGGCGAAAGACAAGGAACGGGTCGTAGTTGCGGGTAGAAATTGGAAAGTCTTCCGATATAGAGGCAGCAGATGGAAGTGGAAAACCTTTCCACAACAGCGGCTTGGTTTCCAGGAAGTGAGCCGCTATACGACGGATGAGAAAGGAGGAGGCAAGCCAACGAGAGAAAATTTTCAAAAATTTTCTAAGTGAGAAAATTTCTCCTTAGCAGGGGATGGAAAATGAAATTCGAGCCGCAATGGCGGCGGGCGAAAGAAAAGAATCGAGCCGCTACGGCAGACGGAGATCAGAGTTTGAGCCGCTACGGTGGCGGATGGAAAAAGAGGACTGAGCCGCAACGGCAGACGAAAATCAGAGTTTGAGCTGCTACAGCGATGGATGGAAAAAGAGGACTGAGCCGCAACGACGGCTGAGAGAAAAAAATAGTACCGATGCCCGTCGGTCGGACCGAACCACCATAGCGGGCGAAAAGCGAGGAATTCTCCGGTAAAGCGGTGGCTGAAGTAGGAAGTTTTGCCGACGACGACGGATGAAAGTTGATGACCGGGCTACTACGACGGACATAAATTAGAGTTTGAGCCGCAACGGCGACTGGCGAAAAAGGAAGAAGAAGCCGACGGGTGAGAAATGAAGATGGAGCCACTACGGTGGATAAAAAACGAGGATCGAGCCGCTATAGTAGGTGAAAGCAAAAAATATCTCCAATGCAGCGGGTGAAAATTTTGAAAAATTTGCCGAAACAGAGAAATTCCGCAGGGTTTTTGTCTCATGCCCCAATTTGCAAAAACATTTTATGTTTTAAGAAACATTATGTTAAAGTTTGTAATTAATGACCAAGTGGGGTCAAGGATAATTTAATGTAATTGTTGAATATTTTATTAATAAATAAATGAAAGATGAGACAATAGCTTAGGGAAGTTGTTAAATGAGTGTTTTACTGGTCATTTGATGGAGAAGGTTGGGTTGAGAGCAGATTGACACTTGGAAGCATCCTCAAACTACTTCTAGCTGTTGCAGGTGGCAACTTCCCTATTTTTGTGGTCATGTTCCCCAAGAAAGTGGGACAAGAGTAGGTGGCCCATTAAGTAAAAACTGACCCAAAAGACCTAGGCATGTTAATAAAAATTCCCATTGAAGACAGCTAAGGCTGCTCATTCTTGATTTGTGAACATTCTGAGTGAATGAAGTGCATAAGAGAATTCGATGGAGGGGACTAGATGAAGTATGTTTTGAGTGGAAAAGTGTTGAAGACCTGAACTAGTGCAACTATTCTAAGCTGAGTTCATACTGCTGTAGGAAGAACTGACTTACTGTTGAACACTCAGTGGAGTTGCAGAGGATTACTAGACTACATCTCTCACCCAATACTTCTACCAGGTGAACCAGGAGACAAGCTCGGGGGTCCTGAGAATTGCAGTCCATCTTTTCTTTAGGAGTTGGTTGGGAGAAACAGGTTCCTTAAGCTGTTGTCACCTCATCTATATTTCCAGGTTCTACTTGTTTTATTCAGCTATCTAAGTATTTGTTGTTAACTGGAAAGTTTATGTTTAATCAATGATATGTTATGCCTCTAATTTATTGTTGCTAGGGTTATCTTAGGAGGAATGTATATGTTGGGAAACATTAGTAAGTTCTGAACTAGTTTAGTTAGGGTGAATGATTAGAAGTATTCTGATTTAATCGATAGATAGAAAGAAAATACCTAAACTGTATTTTTCCACACCTTTTACAAGGTAGTACTCTAGTACAGTAGGTTAGTTTATTTTCAGAAAAAGAATTTGAATGAAGTATGCATGTATATGAAATTGTTAACTACTACAGGTTCATATGTATAGATTATATGTATGTTCCTTTTATACTTTTCGTTTAGTTAGAGTATTTAAACAAATTAAATAGAGATAGATAGGAAAGAGCTAAGGGTATTACACACTAGTATGTGTAATGATTTACACAGTAAATCAAAATTTATATTATAAATCTGATATTTCAATAATAAATAGATAATATAGAAATAGGAAATTATCATGATTCAGTTTAACTTAAAAGAAACAGTATACAAGGCTAAACATTTTCCAAATTAGTTCATCTAATTGAAAATGCAAACTAGGGTTAACTAAAAATGAAATACTGGCTCTGTAATTATTTAAAGAATATTTAGGGTTGTAAAATAACTTATGTAAAAGAACTGTTCTTTTCATAATTAAATAAATTCAAAGTCTACCTACTCTATTCTATACAACCATAGGCATTATTTAGATGACTGTATGGAGTTACATACTGCATCTATGAGTATTTATAAATATAAAAAACCTAACAGTATATTTCAAAGAGTACAGAAACGAATTAAATTATTCAACTAATATTTTTCCTCTATTTTATTTACTACATAAATCATTACTGATTTAATAACTATGTTACTATCTAAAAACCCCATTGTCAGAAACCCTCAAGATATAATTCACTTAAAAAGAAAAACAAATTAACTAAAAATTTACTTAACCCTAAACCCTCGAAAGGTTAATTACAACAAAAATAATTAAGTAACTACAATATATAATATATTGTCAAAACAGAGACACAACCAACTAGCTTTAAGCTGTAAGAAATCTTTAAGACTGAAAAACTGAACTGAATTAGTTACGGCCTTATGGCCTTTTACATTACAAGACAAGGCTTAAAAGCATGTTTCAATAAGTATCATCACTATGAAAAGAATTCACATTAGACAAAACATTTGTCTCGGCTAAGAAATCCCTATCCAAACTTTGATAAAACAACCACTAGGGCTTCATAATTTTCTAAACCAATCAGCTTATAATGGCCCCAGGCCAGTCCAAGATTTTACATTGTAGTACATCACAGCTGAGTTGAAGGACCTTTAAACCTACAAACTCCAACAACAAAATCAACACTATAAACCACTGTAGGAGAACCTCAGTGAAACCGAGGCTTACCAGGAGAATCGTTGTTGATTGAGTCCCTTCTCTTTACGATTTCCAACCCCGGTTATCCTTTAAACTGTAGTATGCAAATGATTCTGAACACGAAAACAAGAATTATTAATAACCATTGATAATAATGAAAGAAACGAACCGAGTAGTGCAATAATGGTTAAGATAGAAAATATTTGTATACTTGAGAATTATCCTCTTTCTCTACTGTGAGAAGATGAGTTTTAAAACCTTGGCTACCTTCCAAAGAACGATGAGCTTCAGAAAGGCACTGACAAAACAGTTTACAGCACACAGTTCTCACTTTCAAACCCTCAACTACCTTTCAAAGAATGATGAGCTTCTAGAAAACTCTGACAGGAGGAAACACAACATACAAAGCTCAAGATTGAAACTGAAACCTCAACGGGAAAAGTCAAATGCCACCCGAGAGCTAAGCAATAAAATAGTAAACCCTAACCAGCGAAACCACACTACGATGATGCTAGTGCCATGCTCATCTCTTTATCTTACCAAATTACCATAGAGTGAGTAACAACACTATCAGAGACAAAGATATGGCAGATGCATTGTTGTTTCGAGCCAAGCAATGGTAAGAAGAGGAGCACAGTTACAAAACCAGAGCGAGCATGTGACCTTGCCTCTACGCGAAGAAGAGAAAGACCTTTGACAGGGAGGTTTACACTTCGGTTTGACAAAGAGACAGAGCAGCCATGAGCCTGCGGCCTCTCTTCTAGAGCAGGGTAAAAGATAGGACATAGGCAAAAATTTAGGGTTTAGAGAGACTTTATAACCAAACTCCAAAGTCAAAACCCCATCGAATGTACATCGAACACGTAGCTCCAAATACTTTTGCAAAGGATGGGTTCGACACTATAGTTCAAAAACCCTCTCTCCAATCCTGCACATATTATTGTATATAAGTTATTATCATATTGTATTTTGGCATGTTTCCCTTATTATTGTTTTGGGTTAGGTTTGTTTAACCAAAATAAATAGTATGGGAGGTAGTCACGAAACTAGGGTTTAACATAAACTAGAACCTATAAAAGGGTATAAGAAAACTTATATAGGTTTATGATTTCTCTCATATTATATAATGCTTAGTATTCAATTCTAGAAAGACACAAAAATGGAGAATGAATCAATGATATGTATATACTTGTATCTATAGAGATGATCTAGCTAGGACTATAGTCTAGGTATGGAATTACGAATACTGGTATATGATTTTGTTAATAAAAGTCATATGAGATGAGAATCCATATAAAGGAAATCAGGGTAGAACTCTATGAGGATTAATCCTTCTTTCCTTACGATAAAAAGTATTAACACTCAATTTAAATAAAAGCATCGGTAATAAAACTTTTCAAGTTCTGAAAGGTACTTGAATAGTTGTAACAGTACTATTTACCAAGTACTAGTGTTAATGTTTAGTTTAGGCCAAAGTATTTTACAACCACTTTTGGATCATAGATATTCTAGGTTACTATAACTATTTATTTATAGAAAGGAATATGTTCCACAAGATACTTATACTAGAATTTACATACAAGTTTTCAACTGAAAATCACAGGATGAAAGCTAAATGAAAAAGTTCTATGATAGTAAGCGTAACGGAGCTAAATCCAGTTCATTGAAATATTGTTATTACTAACCAGTATGTAGGTTTTTAACAATAAAATATCAACGATACCTCTTACTTGGTTCAAGCTGCAAAACAATTAACTTAACTAGCGTTTTATTCTATGCTAGTTGAATGATAATCTCGATCTGGAAATATTGGTAACAAAACTGTTTACCTGTATAAAACCTGTAAAAGAAGCATCACTTCATTGCATAAGCTGTAAGCTAAGGAAGCCCCGATATCAACTAAAGTTATTTCCTACTTGTTATAAGACAGTAAAACATACTTAGTAACAGGTTTAGATATAGTATTCTTTCTCTGTCATCTTAAAACATAAACTGCTAAATTCAAAATCCTTAATATGGAACTATGAAGATAAACAAATAATTTATACAGAACTAGAGATTTGCAAATGTTCAGTTCTAGATAATACTGTTTAAAGTAACCGTTAGCAGTTATTGGTTCTTAGGCAGGGACGACTATGAACATCTTATGTTACATGATTTTTTTTTAATTTTTACGAATTTTTGGGTTATTACAGTTTTTCAATGGGATTTTAGGGTTCCAAAGGGTGAAAAATGGCAGCCTTTTTATGCACCATATTGCGTGAAATCGATGTATTAAAAAAAAACAGCGACGCTTCCCTCGACCCGCCTTGCAGTGGTGTAGGGAACCCATAAGGGGGCAAGCCCCCTTGACCCCCGTCGTCCCCCTGAGACAATCATTCTTTGAGAAAGAAAATTTTGTGATTTGGGCAAAGTTTTCATTGTATGATTTTTTCAAGAGAAGGTAAGTAATTGTGATTTGTATAAATGTTATGCAACTAACAGTTGTGTTACTAACACATTTTGCAGAATCATAGTCACCTTTAAGGGCAGTATTCCAATTAGTGTGGATCGGTAAAGTAAGTTGTGGTTCAGCCATGAGAACCCATGACAGATATGATGCTTGGGACTCCTACGAGTGTGCGCGAGATGCCATGGGGGAAAATGTCCGAGTTGGAAATGATGATATAGAGTCTAATGGAAGGAGATTCCAAGAGACACTGCCAGATATTGAAGCTATCATGAGAAGCTTGATTAAATCCCAGAAAGAGAAACATCAGTTGAATGCTGCTATGTTGCATAGTTTGACAGACTTGCAAAGAAAGATAGACTTTGGACAGGGTATAGTAAAAATAGAGGGTAGTAAGAGCAGTACTAGAAGAAGAAGAAGGACTTCTAGTAGATCATCTGACTCAGAAGAATCCAGTGGGGATTCAAGCTCTTCTTCTCACAAGAGGAAGAGAGAGAGGCACCACAGGTATTGATCTCGAGATGAATTCAAGAAGGCTAAAACTCCTACGTTTGATGGTGAGGTAAAGACTGGACAAGAGGCTGAAGCTTGGCTTCGTGGGATAAAGAAGTATTTCCAAGTTCAAGATTATTAAGGAAACATGAAGGCAAGGGTTTCCATATTCAATTTGAATGGAAGAGAATCCATTTGGTGGGAGCACTTCAAGCAAGTAAAGAGGATTAGTGAAAGAAGGCTCAAGTGGAATCAAGAAGTATTTCAAGCAGAAATACCTCTCTAACAGGTAGTATGATGATAAGATCAAGGAGTTCCATGAGCTGAGATTGAGACAGCAGACCATGGAAGAATATGCAAATAATTTCTTGGAGCTATTGAGGTATGTCATGTACATCAAAGATGAATAAGTGAAAATCCAACATTTCCTGAGTGGATTGCCTCAGTCTTGCAGAGACCGATTTGATTTTTATGAACCTAGAACTCTTGAAGAGGCAATAAGGAAGGATAAGTATTGCTATGAGCAAAGCAAAGGAAAAATTCATTACCAGAAGACATGGAAGGGCAAAAGGAACGAGAAGTCTGACCAAAGGAAGAAAGGTTTCAAACCTTCTAACTTCGGGAATCAGCAAAAGCAAATGTCACAACATGTGAAGAACCCAGCCAAAGCAATGGGAGAAAAGCCTAAAGAGCCACAACAAAAGAAATGACCACTCCAATGTTGGAAATGTGGAGGACCCCACATGTGTAGGAATTGTCCACTTGAGAATGAGAGTGCAAGGCCAGCTTACAACATGCAAGAAGTAGAAACATTGATTCAAGTAGCAAGGGCCGTCCCCAGGATTTATGCAGCACTGGAGGAATGCCAGGAAGATCACCAGTCAACTGTGGTTAAAGTTGTAGGTAAGATTGTTGAGCAATCTGTTTCTATTTTGATTGACCCTTGTTCTACTCACAATTACATTACTCCTAAAGTAGTGGAGATTTGTGCTTTTAAGAAAGTAAATCATAGCAAGTCTTGGTTAGTTCAACTAGCCACTGAAACTAAGAGAAAGGTTAGTGAAGTGGTGCAGAAATGTCCATTGGTCATGAATGGATTGGTCACTTGTGTAGATCTGAATTTTCTACCACTTGGTTACTATGATGTCTTCATTGGAATGGATTGGTTAGAAGCTCACAGGGTAAAGCTTGACTGTTATAATAATGATTTTGAGTGCTTGGATGAAGAAGGCAACTCAAGGATTGTGAAAGGAATTCCAAAGGTGATTTCAGTGAGGCAGATTTCAGCAATTCAGTTGAAGAAGTTCTATAGGAAAGGTTGCCATTTGTATGCAGCTCATATTTTGGAGGCAACAGAGAATGAAACTCCTAGGTTGGAGTACTTTCATGTGTTGTAGGAATTCAGGGATGTGTTTCCTGATGAGATTCCAGGGCTTCCTCCAAAGAGGGACATTGATTTCACAATTGAACTTGTGCCAGGAGTAGCACCAGTGTCCAAGACACCCTACAGAATGAGTACACCAGAAATGCTAGAGTTGAAGATGCAATTGCAAGAATTGTTGGAGAAGAAGTATATATGACCGAGTGTGTCTCCTTGGGGAGCACTAGTCCTATTTGTAAAGAAGAAAGATGGTAAACTTAGGTTGTGTATTGATTACATAGAGTTGAACAATGTCACTGTGAAGAACAAATATCCTTTGCCTAGGATTGATGACCTCTTTGATCAAATGAGAGGAGCAAAGGTATTTTCCAAGATTGACTTGAGGTCTGGTTACTATCAGGTAAGAATCAAGGATGAAGACATTCATAAGACAACCTTTAGAACAAGGTATGGACATTATGAGTTTGTAGTGGTACCATTTGGTCTCACAAATGCACCAGCTACATTTATGTGCCTTATGAATAGTGTCTTTAGTAGGTATTTGGACAAGTTTGTTCTTGTTTTCCTTGATGACATTCTTATTTATTCTAAGAATGAGGAAGATCATGAAGAGAATTTGAGATTGACATTGCAATTGCTCAGGGAACATTAGCTGTATGCAAAGCTAAGAAAGTGTGAATTCTATAGAGATATAACTCAATATTTGGGCCACATTATCTCAGAAGAGGGTATATCTGTGGACCCTGAAAAGATTAAAGCCATTATGAAATGGCCTACTCCAAGAAATGTGACAGATGTAAGATCTTTTATGGGACTTGCAGGATACTATAGGAGATTCATTGAAGGATTCTCCAAAGTTGCACATGCTATCACTTCTTTGCAAAAGAAGGGGATACAGTTTGAATGGACATTGAGGTGTGAAGAAAGCTTCTAGCAGTTGAAGAATATTCTCACCAGTGCACCAGTATTGAAAGTTGGAGACCCAAAGAAAGATTTTTTGGTGTGTACCGATGCATGCGGACAAGGGCTTGGAGGAGTCCTTATGCAAGACAACCACGTGATATTTTACGAGTCAAGAAAGCTAAAGGAGCATGAGAAGAACTATGCCACTCATGATCTACAGCTTGCAGCCATAGTATATGCTCTCAAGATATGGAGGCATTAATTGATGGGAAGAAGATTTGAGCTAAGGGAAGTCCATTGTGGTCTGAAGTATTTGTTTGATCAACCAACTCTAAATGCTAGGAAATCTAGATGGCTGGAGTTCTTATGTGAGTTTGATTTTCAAATCAAACACATAAAAGGAAAAGAGAATAAGGTAGTCGATGCGCTCAGTAGGAAGGTGCAGGAAATGCATGTGGCATCTCTTAGTATTTTCCAATCAGATTTGAGGAAGTAGATTGTTAATCATACTGCTGGAGATGAATTGTATGAGTAGGTAAAAGACAAATTGCAGCAACAAAGTCTTGAGAAGAGGTATGAGGGATATAAGTTGGAAGAAGATGGACTTCTTACTTATAAAGGCAAAATTTATATTCCAAATGTAGCAGAGTTGAGGAGAGTTTTTATGGATGAAATCCATCAAGCTCCATATTCTGGTCACCCAAGATATCAGAAGAGAATTGCTACAGCTAGAAAGCCGTACTTTTGGCCAGGAATGAAAAAGGACATGGCTGAATATATTTCAAGGTGCATGAAATGTCAGCAGGTAAAGGTTGAGCATCAACACCCTGCAGGTTTGTTGCAGCCTTTTCCAGTTCTAGAATGGAAATGGGAAGTTTTTTCCATGGATTTTATTATAGGATTGCCAATGACTTGGAGACAACATGATTCCATCATGGTTGTGGTGGACAAGTTGACAAAGGAAGCACATTTCATACTGGTTAGGTCTACGCATAAGACTGATGACATTTCAAAGATATTCATGAAGGAGATTTTCAAATTGCATGGATTTCCTAAGGCAATAGTCTCTGACAGGGATGTCAAGTTCACTTCCAATTTTTGGAAGGGGTTGTTTGCAGATTTGGGTACAAAATTGAATTTCATCATTGCCTACAATCCTGAGACTAACAGGCATATGAAGATAGTTAATCAGGTTCTTAAAGACATGCTTCACATGTATGTGATGGATAAACCAACCAAGTGGGAATATTATTTACACTTGGTAGAATTTGCTTATAAAAATGGACAGCAAGCATCCTTGGGGATGAGTCCATATGAAGCTTTGTATGGAAGGAGGTGCAGGACACCGGTGACTTGGGATAATCCAGTGAACAGGGTTGTGCTTGGTCTGGAATTGCTCAAGGATATGGAGCAAGAGGTTGTAAAGATCAGGCAGAATCTGAAAGCAGCATAGAACAGACATAATAGCTATGTAGATAAGCATAGGTAGAACAGAGAGTTAAGTGTTGGGGATCATGTTTACCTTCGAGTGAGGGAAAAGAAGAGTTCCTTGAAGCTTGGAAGTTGTGCCAAGATGTCACCAAGATATTATGGGCCGTTTGAAGTGCTTGAAAGGATAAGGCTAGTTGCATATAGACTTGCATTGTCTGCTAGCACTAGAGCTCAGAATGTTTTTCATGTTTTTTTTCTTAAGAAATATGTACATGATCCTAACCATGTGATAAATTGGGATGTGATTCAATTGGAACCCGAGGGAGAGTTCCAAATCGAGCCAATTCACATCCTCGACAAGAAGTTCACAATGCTCTAGAACTGAGCCATAGGGCAAGTAAGGTGCAATGGGATCACTACGGTCCTGAAGAGGCTACGTGGGAGCTGGAGGATGACATGCGAGTAGCACATCTATTTTTGTCAATTCTACGGAACACTGAGGGTAGTGCCAGTGTAGCATTTTGTTCAATTTTGTAAAGCATTGAGGACAATTCTATTGAAGGGGGAGGGGAATGTAACACCCTGATTTCGACCCGTTCGCATTAAAAATGTATATGATGTATATATTGTAATTAATCATGGCATGGAGCTAAAGGCAAAATCCCCACCATCGATTTAGTGTTTTATGTTTCGGAAATCAAAATCGTTGCCGATGATATTTTGTGCTAGCCGACACATTATAATTTTGAATCATCACGTAAATATGCAAATTAATTAAATACCCACAACCAACTATGTCAATGCAACTTTAAAGAGATGGGGGCATGATTTTCCTAAGGAATAGGAAGGGAAATTATTTAAACCTTTGGGCCAATGGGGAAAAGCCAAATGTCAATGGGAGAACTCGTGAAACAATCAACTACCTTTCTTGTCTCATTCACCCAATCATTTAATTCTTCCAAAAATGGTTGAGTTAGTTAATGCATGGGGATGGGGAAGAGTATGGCAGTCAAAAATTTGAATTAAAGAAGTCATCAGATTTTGGAAAACGTTTTTCTGACTTGTGGGGCAAGTAAAGTCTTGGGAAGGAATGCCCAAGGCATTACTCACCCATTACTTCCATTTTCCTCACCCATTACTTCCATTTTCCTCACACTTGTCCTCATTCATGAACTTTGTATGCTAGGACGAGATAAGATCTATGAGACTATGAAATTTTCTATGATGCTTTGAGGTGAAGACAATGTTAAGGTTCTACCATAAGTGGCTAAAATGATTCTTAAAATGTTGGTTATGGTATTGACTACATTTACTTATTTTTCCTCATCATTGCAATATCAATCACGATTTTAATCAAAACCACTGTATCTTTCCTTATTAAATCTTGGGGTTACTTATATATGCGATAGTGAAAGATTATGTGGTTGTAACCATTAGATTACTCTATGAAGTTAAGGTTAGAGGCTTATGGTTTCATTTTAGCGATTGTATTAATGTGAAGGTGTTAAGTCATGAATTTGTTTTCTTCAGTCTTATATTTTGTTTGTGTTTTTGAAACTTGCTTATTTGCTTACTTCTAGGAAATTTTGGTTTAGAGCTAAATTTTGAGTTTATGCCATTAGGTTTTCATCATTTTTGTTTTTCCTATGTCCTGAAGGGTTCTATAGAGTATATTTTGATTAATGGTTTCATGAGTAGCACTAAGATCAAGGTTTACTCATATAAACCTAGTTTTAAAGTTGGATTATTGATCAAATAACACAAATTAGATTTTTGAACTTTCTTGTAGCGCAAGGGTAAAAATAATGCATTGGCGCGCTACAAGAAAGTCGTGGGGTGCTCAATTTGTTATTTTTCATGCCGATTTCTTCAATGATTTCGTTCCTGGAGTGACTAATCACATCAATAAGTAGGTTTGATACATGTTTCGTCAGGATAATCAATTAAACAAGTGTTGGTCATTGCATGAGGGAGATCGTGGCAGTTAGAGGTAAATGCATGGCAAATCATGACAGAGAGTGGAATAAGGCAATATTGACAGGAAAGAGGTTCTGGAACTGAAGATTACGAAGCTGGTGGAGACATCGAGGTGGAGACACATTGCTAAAAAATCAGAAATTGGCAGTTGAAGGAAGAATTAGGGTTTCACAGTGTGACAGTTAGAGGTGAGCTGGAGAGTTGAAGACACCTGGAGCGTTCAATTCGACATTTAGCCAGTCCAGGAATCAACTTCTAACACCTGCATCAAGCTTGGAATGAGGTATCTCGCGTGACCTTGTTCATGACCTGTTAAAATTGGGGTTTTTTCTGCTAAGCCTTATAATGTCAAATTGTTAGAGGAAAACATGAATTCATTTATTCAACAAATTCCCAATGGTGAGATATTAGTCCAATGGTCTAAATGAGCATCGTTTGATGTTAGTAAAGTTCAGAACAACCCTGTTAAAGTTATTTGGTGCTGTGTTTAACCCAAATTATTTAAACTTGGCACAAAGCATTTCCTGAATTGGTGATAGAATAAACTGTGTAAAATTGAGGACAAGCAGCCTGTGAGAGTTCAAAGGAAAATTGATTGCCAAGACTGTGAAAACTTGAAGAAAATAGGCTATAAAGTCACTAACAGGTTCTGAAAACCACACAGAAGATGAAGAGGAGTGGGAAGACTAATAGGGCCAAGCCCACTGAGCTAAATTGGATAGACAAATTTCCAGGATGTGCTGAACTCTTTGAAAATGCTAGTTGGTTAAAAAAAATTTAAAAATATTGATGGATATAATGCTGAAGTCTCACACAGGTTTGCTGAGTGTTATAACAAAGATATAGTATCATTTGATACTTTGAAGTTCAAATTGACTACAGATTTGGTGGCTGAAGAAACAGGGGTCAAAAATGAAGGAGAATTTTGGTTCAAGAAAGTGCCATTTACTTTCAATGCACAAAGGTATCTATTGCCTGGTATTGTTCCAGATTGGGGCAAGGGAGTGCCCATCCATAATTTCAGAGCTAAATGGTTAGAGCCTATCAAGGTTCTACAAAGTTACATTACATGTGAAGGAATGTATGCCTTTGTGTTCAAGTATCATTTCAGGTTCCTTCAACACCTTAGTGGTGAATCAAGGATGAATTTTCCTTTCTTCCTGCTAAAGAGCTTGCAGAAAATGTCCAGCAGGATCAAAGAACACCAAGACCACACTAGTCAGTCCATCTTTCACCATGGACTTATTAAACTTATTATTAACAGTGTTCTGCAAAAAGAAGGAAAGACTTGGGAATACTTTCCTTTTGGTCAGGGTTCCAAAATAGCCAAGAAGGATAGTCTACCAGAAAGCCAGCTGATAAGGGACAAACCCTGATCAGAGAACTAAGACAAAAAGTGAAGGTTGAAGATGAAGAATGTGTCAACTTAGAGGAAGTTGCAGAACCTACAAAAGAAGATTGTGAATCTAAGCAGCATCTAGATGACAGTGAGGACCAAAATTTGCAAATTATTCACAAGGAGACTCAGCCTGTTCAGAATGAAGCACCAGCAGAAACATTCGTTGATGAAGAGATTTTTTTTACAGAGAAGGTTTCAGGTGATGAAGAAAATACTAAGGTCCAACAGCAAAGTCCAATTACAATCTTGTCTGAATATGAAACATACTTGTTGGAAGAGGATAAGCTTACTGTCATTGATAAGACTAGGGTTGGCACAAAAAAGGAGTTTTACAGTCAGGAGGATAGGACAGCAATACCAAAGAAAAAGAAGATTAAAGTTAAGGAATTTTCCTCTATCATCCATCAAGGCAAAAGTTTAAAAATGGTAGGAGAGCTTGCTCTAGGCTGGAGACCCAAAACTAGACCCAAAAAACAAATTAAGGCTAAACATGAAGAAATTATTAAACCCTAAGTTGAATACAGAAGGGATAACTGTGATTGATAATTCTTTCTCTGATGAAAAGATGGATTTTGGCAAGGGTGACAGCAAAGGGAAAAAACCATTGAAAGAAGAAGAAGAATCTAGCCTCACTGATACCAAATTGTCTGCTGTGTTTTTGGAGATACGAGGTAAAATGTTAAAGGAACAACAAAAAGATGAAATAGAGGTTTCTTATTCAGAAAACAAACTGTTGATTGATGAAAATGCTCTTGCTGAAACTGATAATCAAGAAAACCCAAGTTTTCATGATACTTCTACAGAGCTACTGCTTAAAGATGAGGAAATATTTAGAAAGCTTAACATTCCATGGCTTCCTAATGAGCTGCAAAGTACAACAGGAAGCAAGGCATTTGACTCAGAGAAAGAAAATTTACAGAGAACTATCAAGTAGTATAAACATCAAGTAGAGTATATGCAAGAGACAAGTGATGGTTTGATTATAGCTAATAAGAGACTCAGAGAAGACCTAGAAAAGGTGAATAATCACTATCAAGAACTAATTGCAGTCTCCAAAGAGGCCTTAAAAAGGAAAAGAAGCACAGAGTTACAATTTGCAGGATTAAAACAGACGATTAGAAATCTACAACAACAGAATGAAGAGCTTACTAAAAGAATGACAGAGATGGAAGTAGAGCAGCAAAAATCTAGGAGAAAGGCCCAAGCCTTAGAGGGGATAGCTTTGTTAGCAGAAACTGCTAAATATCTATGAGCATTGTTATCAAAATCAGTTACTTGTTATGTTTTGAAGAATATTTTATTTTTGTAATTACTATTTTGATAAAAACCATTTTGATGAGTAGGCTGAAAAGCAGTTAGGGTTTAGACTCTAACTGAATTTTGAAAGATAGTATTTAGGGAGGTCACAAAGAGAACAAAGGGTTTGACTTTTGGCTGGCTAGAGGAGGTCTCTTGAATTGTTGATAAGCTAAATATATGACTCTCATGTGTATTTGAGGAACTGATTATGAAACATATGCTCCATTTTACACTTCAGTCTATTGTTTGGCTTCATTTTTAGCTTGTTTAGCTACACAGTTGGTAATTTCATTGCTGGTTTATAGTTTTTATGCTTGTAGTGCTTGCCATTTGTGGATGAACTTCAATGTTATTTTCTATTGGATACATGGTTATTATGTTATGCATATCAGTTTCTCTTTACTTGTGATTTAGTTCTTATTTGGGTTATGAATGTATTCTCTCTTGTCACCAAACTTCACAACCAGAAAACCTTTTAAAAACCCTAAAGCCTAGTTTTGTTTGATTGAATATTTGAGATTATGTTGGCTTGTTTCTTTGTAGTCTAGAAACAATTTATGGCATAAACATATTTGGCGCCGTTGCCGGGGAACGAAGTTGAAAAAATATTTTTCCTGGGATACTTATCATTTCACTGGATTTAAGAGGTGAACTTAAACCAACATTTCTTTAAGAATACTTTTCACCAGTTTTTCACAGTGGCTACTAGGGGAATTGGAACTAGAAACAAACCTATTTCACCATTGCAGTTGGGTGTTACATACCCTGAACAGATATTGAAGACAACAAGGAAGATTAGAAGGTCTCAGTCATTACCATCCCTATGTGACCTTGACCAGTTGGATGGTTCATCACCTTCATCTATGTTGAGAAAAGAAGAAGAAACTTCACCTTGGTTAAAGCCTATAATTCCTGACAGTAACTTCCAAATTTTCACTGATCCTCAATCTTTTAGAAAAGCTAAAGCAATCTCTCCTGGTAAGATACCTCTATTTCAATTGAAAGTAGGTAAAAACCCCTTTCAGCCAAGTTCTAGCCAAACCTCTCCATCACCAAAGTCAGTCAGCTTTAAAATGGCAGCCCAAAATCAGCCTATAGACATGATGGAACGAATGGTTGCAGCCAGATATGCACCATTAGTTTTGCCTCATCCTTTAAATGCACTGCCTGGAGGTGACTATCAGAAATACTTTCCTAGGTTTAATGGACAGGGTGAAACTACAGCTGAAGAACACTGGGAAGCTTTTCTTAGCTATGTTGATAACCAAAACATTGAAGCCAAGGACGTATGGATGAGAATGTTTGTGCATAGCCTTGATGGAGATGTCAGGAAATGGTTTAGGGAGTTGTCTGCTAACTCTATCACTATCATTGAAGAACTTCGTGATCTCTTCATGAGACAATGGTGTGACAACAAAGACCATACATATTACATAACTAAGTTTGGAGCCCTTAGGAGGAAAAAGGATGAAACTATTGCAGACTTTTCAAAGAGATTTAACAAAATGTATAGCAGAATTCTTGCAGAAATAAAGCCTTCAGAAACATCTGCAAAACTTACATATGCAAATGCTTTCGACCATGAATTTTCATTACTACTAAGAGAAAGAAGACCTGTTTCTTTACTGAATATGCAGGATGCAGCATTGGAGGTAGAGTCTAACATATTGGCTTCCAATAGATTGAAGAAGGAAACGACTAAGCAAATCTATGACAGGAAAAGAAAGAAAGAAGCAGCTCCAGGAGGTTCAGCTTCTCATTCTGCAGAAGGGAAAATTGATGAGATGGCCAAGTTGGTGAAGATTTTGATTGCAAAATTAAACAAATTAGTACTAGAAAAAAAATCCAGCAAGCCTGTTCAAGAAGGTGAAAGAAACCCTAACAATCAGAACCAATTTAGAAGACAATTTGCTCCACGTTTCATACCTAGAGAATGAAGGAATAATGATATTCAGCGGGAAAGGTGAGAAACTGAGGACCAAAGAGTACCACCACCTCTTCAGAACAATGTTGCTGATGAAGAAGAGGTTGATGATGAAGTGATATTTGAAGATATAGATCAGGATATGAACCATTTTGGAGAAAGTTTGTTTGAGGGTTTTGTCATCGAGGAGGAGTTTCTAAATGCAGAATGCTATGATGCTAATATGTTCGAAACAGAGGATGATTTAGGTCTGAAAATGACTGCTGTAACTGCTGATGTCTGTCAAAATGAACTTAAGAAGACTGTGAATCTGAGGTCAGGTCCAAAACAAGTAGTACAAAGCCCAAAGAATAAGGTAGTTGTTCCTACTAAACAATAATCTGATCCTGTGTCAGAGAAACAACATATTCCAGAAAAACAAAGGAAGAACCTGGAGGTTGAAGAGGCAAATAAAACTGTGCAGAATTTCAGCCTGGAAAATGAATTAAGCAAGTTAAAGATTTCTGTGCCTTTAACTGAACTTATGAAAAATCCTTCATATAAAGAATTAGTTCTTAAGATGATTAATTCAGTAAACAATCGGCCTATTTCTAATACAATGAATTTGCAAGAAGTAAATCCTAGGATTTTCATTGGAGCAGCCTTGGCTGAAAAAAATGAGAATGAAGTAGGTGCTTCACCTCCATTCTACATTACTCTAAAAGTTCATGAACAAATGATACATAATTGTTTGTTAGATTCGGGAGCATCACACAATTTAATATCGAAGGCTGTTATGGAGGATTTAGGTCTGAGTATAACCAAACCCTATCATGATCTGTATGCATTTGATTCACGAGCTGTGAAGTGTTTAGGGGTAATAAAGGACATGGTTGTCAGTTTGGCTCAGTTACCCATGAAAAGTGTAATCATGGATGTAGTGGTAGCTGATATTACACCTAAATTTGGGTTACTTCTCTCTAGATCTTGGGCAAAGAAAGTTGGTGGGACCTTACAAATGGATTTATCATATGCTACTATTCCTATGTTTGGAGGAGAAAACAGAAGGCTTTATAGAGAGCTTCAGTTTTCCTATATTGTAACAGATGATAAGAACCCTACCAACCATCCTCTGTATGCTGTTGATAAGGATCTGGGTACTTGCATGTTACATTTTAGTGACGATGACAATACTGCTGGTTTGTTACAGGTTGAAAGGGAACAGCCAGTAAAATGTAGCAGGGAACAGGACGATGAGCTTTGGCAATTATACTTTGATGGATCCTCTTGCAAAGAAGGTGCCGGAGCAGGGGTTCTTCTTATATCCCCTAGAGGTGAAACAGTAAAGATGATGTATAAATTAGAGTTCATTACTACAAACAATACTGCTGAATATGAAGCTTGGCTGTTAGGATTGAAGGTTGAAAAATATTTGGGCATTCAGCAGATTTCTGCATTTGGCGACTCCGAATTAGTTGTTCAGCAGGTGAAGAACAACTATCGAGTGAAACAGGATTTTATTGAAAGTCTATCGAAATGAGGTATGGGACATGATTGAAAATTATTTTGTAGCCTTTAACATTACTTATATTCCAAGAGACCATAATCATACTGCAGATTCTTTGGCCTTGGCTGCTACACACTTTAGAATCCCCAAGACTACACAGTTGAGATATCCCATTGAATTTAGGTACAGACCATCTGTACCTGATAATGTAAAGCAATGGAGAGTGTTTGAAGATGACATTGAAATTAAAAGGTTTTTAGAGCTTACATATGAGTTTTATAATTCCTTGATTGATCAAGAGGAAGATGAAGGGGATGGAGAGGTGGAAGAGATTGCTGAAAATGAAATAGTTGGACACAAAATCATTGAATTAAAAAGTAATTTCATCCCAAAAGGTTTGGTACCTTTGGAAAGGATATTTTCAAAAGATGATACACTTTTAAAACCTGTTGTACAGTCCTCAGAAGAGAATGTGGTGGATTGTAACATTTTCTCTGTAGAACATCCTAGAATGGTAAAAATTTCGAAAGCACTTACAGCTGAACAAAGAAACAGGTACATAAAATTGTTAAAGGAACATGTTGATGTTTTTGCATGGTCTTATGAAGAATTGAGAACGTATGATACTGGAATTATACAACATAAAGTCCCTTTAAAACCGAATGTTAAACCTTTTTTTCAGAAATTAAGGAGGATTAATCCAACCTTGTTTCCTGTTATTGAAAAAGAAGTGAAGAAGTTATTGGAGGCCAAGATCATAGTGCCCCTCATGTACTCTTCATGGGTGGCTAATCTAGTTCCTGTTAGGAAAAAGAACGGAGAAATCCGGCTGTGTGTCGACTTTAGAAATTTGAACAGATCTTCACTAATGGATAATTATCCTCTGCCTAAAATTGAGCAAATATTGTAGAAATTGGTCAGAGCACAGAGGATCTCAATGATTGATGGTTTCTCAGGGTACAATCAGATTTCTATGCATCTCGATGATAAGGAGAAAACAACTTTTACCACTCCTTGGGGAACTTTCATGTATGATAAAATTCCTTTTGGTCTAATGAATGCTGGAGCCACTTTTCAGAGGGCTATGGATATAGCTTTTGTCGAAGAAAAAGACAAGTTTGTGGTAATTTACTTAGATGATATTACTATTTTTTCACAATCAAATGATGAACATCTAAAGCATTTGAAGAAGACTTTTTTGAAATGTAGAAAATTTGGTTTGTCCTTGAATCCAAAGAAGTCACACTTTGCTGTACAGGAAGGCAAATTACTGGGTCATTTAGTTTTTGCTGATGGTATAAGGATTGACCCTGAAAGGGTGAAAGCAATATTGAAGATAAGTCTACCAAGAAGTAAAAAGGATGTCCAATCTTTCATTAGTAAAATCAATTTTCTACGTTGGTTTATACCAAACTTTGCTGATATTATCAAGCAGATTACAACCATGCTAAAAAAGGATCAGGAAGTCAAGTGGACCACTGAAGCAAAGAATGCATTTGAAAAAATAAAAATATATCTTACTGAAGCCCCTATATTAGTAAGTCCATATTTTACCAGAGAATTTCTAACATTCTCATTTGCATCAGAGGATGCACTAGCAACTGTTTTGTTGCAGAAGAATAAGGAGGGTCTGGAACAGCCTATTGCATTCTTCAGCAAAACTCTCAGAGATTCTAAATTAAAATACAATATCTTAGAGAAGCAGGCCTATTCTTTGGTAAAAGATTTAAAGTTTTTCAGAATCTATGTTTTGCATTCCAAAGTTATTTCATATGTTCCTAATGCTGCTGTAAAAGATGTTTTGACACAACCTGATAGTGAGGGGAAAAAAGGCAGGTGGATTGCTAAAATCATGGAGTACGATGTAGATATCAGACCTACCAAACTAGTCAAGGGACAAGGTTTAGCCAAGATGCTGGCTGAATCAAATTTCCAAGCTTCGAAATTATATGTGATGGCTGAAGAGCTAGCTTAGAAAGAAGATCAAGCAATGTTGGAAAAAGAAAAGATTATGGACTATTATTCAGCATCCACATGGTATGCAAACATTGTGTATTTTCTGTTGTATTTGCAATGTCCTGAACATTTAGATAGAAAAGTTGCTAGATATTTGAAGCTAAGAACTATTAAGTATTGTTTAGTAGAAGAGCAATTATTCTGGAAGGACCCAAGTGGTATTCTACTCAGATGCTTGGATAAATATGAAATTGAAGGAGTAATTTCTGAATCTCATGAGGTTACTTGTGGAGGTCACAAGTACTGGAAGGAAACATCATACAAGATTTTAAGAGTTGGGTACTATTGGCCCTATTTTTTCACATATGTATATCAGCATGTAAGAGCCTATATCCCTTGTCAGAAGTTTGCTGGCAAACAAAATTTGTTGTCATTGCCCCTAAAACCTATTGCAGTAAGTGCTCCTTTCCAGCAATGGGGTTTGGACTTTATAGGAGAGATAAGTCCATCCTCCTCAGGTCAACACAGATGGATTCTAACTGCAACAGACTTCTTTACCAAATGGGTGGAAGCTATCCCTACTAGGAATGCCACAGACAAAGTGATTATGGAATTTATTGAAGAAAATATCCTTAGTAGGTTTGGGTGTCCTCAGAAAATAGTAACAGATAATGCAAAGGATTTTAAGTCTAAGGAAATGGAAGCATTTTGTGAAAAGAATGGTATCTTGCTGAAACATTCAACTCCTTATTATCCTCAAGGTAATGGTTTAGCTGAGTCCTCAAATAAAAACATCATTCAGAGTATCAGAAAGTTGCTTAAGAATAATAAGAGATCATGGGATTCTATGCTGAAATATGCATTATGGGTTGATAGAATAACAATCAAACAAGCAATTGGAACTTCTCCTTTCCAATTAGTGTATGGCACAGATGCAGTTTTTCCTGTTCAGTTGGGCATCCCAGTGGTGAAATTTATTTAGAATTGTCAGGAAGAACCAAATGATATGTAGAGAAGGATTTATGAGATGATAGAGTTGCAGCAGAACATGGAAAACGTGGAAGAAAAGGCACAGTTATACAGATTGAAGATTAAAAACAGATTTGACAGGAAAATCAAAGATAACACTTTCTCAATTGGTGATATGGTTCTGAGGTGGGATGCCAGGAAAGAGAAAAAAGGGAAACATGGCAAATTTGATAACCTCTGGTTTGGCCCTTTCCTAGTGTCTAAGATTTTTGAAAATAACACTTTTGTCCTACAGTATTTGGAAGGAGAGGAATTGTCAAGTCCAGTCAATGGACGATTCCTCAAGCATTTCTACAGTTTTTGAGGAGAATTTTACTTTTTCATTGTATATACTGGTGTGAGTAAAACATAATAAGGACTCCATAACCCAATGGAAATTTTGCAAACTAGTAGGTAGTAGAAAAGAAGACACTGGTCTATAGGTTCTTGAAGCCTCACAAGGAGGACTTCATCCTGCAACAGGAGCCAGATGTTAAGTCATGAATTTGTTTTCTCCAGTCTTATATTTTGTTTGTGTTTTTGAAACTTGCTTATTTTCTTATTTCTAGGAAATTTTGGTTTAGAGCTAAATTTTGAGTTTATGCCATTAGGTTTTCATCATTTTTGTTTTTCCTATGTCCTGAAGGGTTCTATAGAGTATATTTTGATTAATGGTTTAATGAATAGCACTAAGATCAATTTTTAATCATATAAACCTAGTTTTAAATTTGGATTATTGGTCAAATAACACAAATTAGATTTTTGAACTTTCTTGTAGCGCAAGGGTAAAAATAATGCACTGGCGCGCTACAAGAAAGTTGCGGGTGCTCAATTTGTCATTTTTCACGTCGATTTCTTCAATGATTTCATTCCTGGAGTGACTAATCACATCAATAAGTAGGTTTTATATGTGTTTCATCAGGATAATCATGTAAACAAGTGTTGGTCATTGCGTGAGGGAGATCGTGGAAGTTAGAGGTAAATGCATGGAAAATCATGACAGAGAATGGAATAAGGCGAGATTGACAAGAAAGAGGTTCTCGAACTAAATATTACGAAGCTGGTGGAGACGCTGGGGTGGAGACACATTGCTAAAAAATCAGAAATTGGCAGTTGAAGGAAGAATTAGGGTTTCACAGCGTGACAGTTAGAGGTGAGTTGGAGAGTTGAAGACAACTGAAGCGTTCAATTCGACATTTAGCCAATCCATGAATCAACTTCTAACACCTGCATCAAGCTTGGAATGAGGTATCTCGTGTGACCTTGGTCATGACCTGTTAAAATTGGGGTTTTTTCTGCTAAGCCTTATAATGTCAAATTGTTAGAGGAAAACATGAATTCATTTATTCAACAAACTCCCAATGGTGAGATATTAGTCCAAAGGTCTAAATGAGCATCGTTTGATGTTAGTAAAGTTGAGAACAACCCTGTTAAATTTATTTGGTGCTGTGTTTAACCCAAATTATTTAAACTTGGCACAAAGAATTTCCTGAATTGGTGATGGAATAAACTGTGTAAAATTGAGGACAAGCAGCCTGTGAGAGTTCAAAGGAAAATTGATTGCCAAGACTGTGAAAACTTGAAGAAAATAGGTTGTGAAGTCACTAACAGGTTCTGAAAACCACATAGAAGATGAAGAGGAGTGGGAAGACTAATAGGGCTGAGCCCACTGAGCTAAATTGTATAGACAAATTTCGAGGATGTGCTGAACTCTTTGAAAATGCTGGATGGTTAAACTTTTTTAAAAAGATTGATGGATATAATGCTGAAGTATCACACAGGTTTGCTGAGTGTTATAACAAAGATATAGTATCATTTGATACTTTGAAGTTCAAATTGACTACAGATTTGGTGGCTGAAGCAACAGGGGTAAAAAATGAAGGAGAACTTTGGTTCAAGAAAGTGCCATTTACTTTCAATGCACAAAGGTATCTATTGCCTGGTATTGTTTCATATTGGGGTAAGGGAGTTCCCATCCATAATTTCAGAGCTGAATGGGTAGAGCCTATCAAGGTTCTACAAAGTTACATTACATGTGAAGGAAGGTATACCTTCGTGCTCAAGTATCATTTTAGGTTCCTTCAACACCTTAGTGGTGAATCAAGGATGAATCTGCCTTTCTTCCTGCTAAAGAGCTTGCAGAAAATGTCCAGCAGGATCAAAGAACACCAAGACCACAGTAGCTATTCCATCTTTCACCATGGACTTATTAAACTTATTATTAACAATGTTCTGCAGAAAGAAGGAAATACTTGGGAATACTTTCTCTTTTGGTTAGGGTTCCAAAATGACCAAGAAGTACAGTCTACCAGAAAGTCAGCTGATAAGGGACAAACCATGATCAGCAAAATAAGACAAAAAGTGAAGGTTGAAGATGAAGAATGTGTCAAATTAGAGGAAGTTGCAGAACCTACAAAAGAAGATTGTGAATCTAAGCAGCATCCAGATGACAGTGAGGACCAAAATTTGCAAATAATTCACAAGGAGACTCAGCCTGTTCAGAATGAAGCACCAGCAGAAACATTCATTGATGAAGAGATTGTTTTTACAGAGAAGGTTTCAGGTGATGAAGAAAATACTAAGGTCCAACAGCAAAGTCCAATTACAATCTTGTCTGAAGATGAAACATACTTGTTGGAAGAGGATAAGCTTACTGTCATTGATAAGACTAGGGTTGGCACAAAAAAGGAGTTCTACAGTCAGGAGGATAGGAAAACAATACCAAAGAAAAAGAATATTAAAGTTAATGAATTTGCCTCTGTCATTCATCAAGGAAAAAGTTTAAAAATGGTAGGAGAGCTTGCTCCAGGATGGAGACCCAAAACTAGACCCAAAAACAAATTAAGGCTAAACATGAAGAAATTATTAAACCCTATGTTGAATACAGAAGGGATAACTGTGATTGATAATTCTTCCTCTGATGAACAGCTGGATTTTGGCAAGGGTGACAGCAAAGGGAAAAAACCATTGAAAGAAGAAGAAGAATCTAGCCTCACTGATACCAAATTGTCTGCTGTGTTTTTGGAGATACGATGTAAAATGTTAAAGGAACAACACAAAGATGAAATAGAGGTTTCTTATTCAGAAAACAAAATGTTTATTGATGCAAATGCTCTTGCTGAAACTGATAATCAAGAAAACCCAAGTTTTCATGATACGTCTACAGAGCTACTGCCTGAAGATGAGGAAATATTTAGAAAGATTAACATTCCATGGCTTCCTAATGAGCTGCAAAGTACAACAGGAAGCAAGGCATTTGACTCAGAGAAAGAAAATTTATAGAGAACTATCAAGCAGTATAAACATCAAGTAGAGTATATGCAAGAGACAAGTGATGGTTTGATTATAGCTAATAAGAGACTCAGAGAAGACCTAGAAGAGGTGAATAATCACTATCAAGAACTAATTGTAGTCTCCAAAGAGGCCTTAAAAAGGAAAAGAAGCACAGAGTTACAATTTGCAGGATTAAAACAGACTATCAGAAATATACAGCAACAGAATGAAGAGCTTACTAGAAGAATGATAGAGATGGAAGCAGAGAAGCAGAAAGCTAGGAGAAATGCCCAAGCCTTAGAGGGGATAGCTTTGTTAGCAGAAGCTGCTAAAGATCTATGAGCATTGTTAGCAAAATTAGTTACTTGTTATGTTTTGAAGAATATTTTATTTTTGTAATTACTATTTTGATAAAAACCATTTCGATGAGTAGGCTGAAAAGAAGTTAGGGTTTAGACTCTAACTGAATTTTGAAAGATAGTATTTATGGAGCTCACAAAGAGAACAAAGGGTTCGACTTTTGGCTGGCTAGAGGAGGTCTCTTGAATTGTTGATAAGCTAAGTATATGACTCTCATGTGTATTTGAGGAACTGATTATGAAACATATCCTCCATTTTACCCTTCAGTCTGTTCTTTGGCTTCATTTTTAGCTTGTTTAGCTACACAGTTGGTAATTTCATTGCTGGTTTATAGTTTTTATGCTTGTAGTGCTTGCCATTTGTGGATGAACTTCAATGTTATTTTTTATTGGATACATGGTTATTATGTTATGCATCCCAGTTTCTCTTTACTTGTGATTTAGTTCTTATTTGGGTTATGAATGTATTCCCTCTTGTCACCAAACTTCATAACCATAAAACCTTTTAAAAACCCTAAAGCCTAGTTTTGTTTGATTGAGTATTTGAGATTATGTTGGCTTGTTTCTTTGTAGTCTGGAAACAATTTCTGGCATAAACAGAAGGTATATTAGTTAACATTGACATTATCGTGGAAATTAAGTGTTTGATATCTACATAATTTAATTGTCTGCCATCTGTTGATTTGCAATCATGCAAGTATCATGCATAGCTGTTACCCGCTTGATTTTTCTGAAGGTCATTATTGCATGGTAAGTGTTCTGGGATTTCCATTAACTTGTCAATTCAAAGGCATGATGACCCTACATTCCATGACTACGCATGAAGGTTCACAGTACCCTGGTGAAATGAAGATGTTTGGAGTTTTGGTAAATTTGTATGAACCCATGATAGATCGATTGTGTTTCTCAGTTAGGGTTTTGAAAATCCATGAAGCTTGTGTAATTGCTATTATGGCCCCTGTTTCAATATTTGAGCTCATGGGTGATGAATATTTAGACACTACTCTCGAATGTCCTAAATTGGTGGTAAAGGTAGGACAGTTTTTTCGGCCAACAAATGGCGCTAGAATGAGCGTAATGAATGCTTGAATATGAGTGTAATGAATGTATGAGAGTAATTAATGCTTGAATATGATGTGAAAGCCTATCTTTCAACAAGTGCCCCCACCAATGCACCTCTCTCCAATTTGCCTCCCTCACTTGCAAATTGAAATGGGTACAAAAGATACAAGATGCTATACCAGAATAACTCAGTGCAAGAGAGAAACAATTTCAATCATCACCACATTCATTTATCTACATATAAAAAAGTATTGAATCCCCAAAAAATCTCTTTATTCAGAATTTTTGATGCCAAAGCTCATGCTTTACAATGGGGGGATCCCCTCTCTTAAATAACTAGAGAGTGTGTCCACATTTCACTTAACTATCATCCGACGGTTGAGATAAAGACATAATCAACGATGGAGATCATCAATACAAGGATCAATACATGGATCGAGATGACCACATCAAAGGGGGGGCACACTTTTGCTCAAGGATGCCTCCCTAAGGTGGAAATCATAACATAACATAAGATACAACATGATAGTACATAAAAGGGGGTCACTAGGGGCTCAATTCACCCTATGCCCCATTAAAACCTCATAATATAAGATATAACCATATAATACATGAATTGGCCAAGTGAGGGGTACCCCTTGGGGGATGTCCTCACTAGCTAAGCTAAACAAAATATTCTTGGATCCAATGTTGACCGAAAATGTCAAAGAACTAATCGGGGATCCAAAACACATCATTTGATAAGTTTCCAAGCCATTTCCTTGACCCAACAGGCGAAATCAATTTTTTCAGTGAATTTCCTAGTTCATTTTCTGGTGGTACATCCTCTGAAATTGAATAAAATCATCATAAATCTGTCCAGACTCTAGGCTGAGAACTGGGACAAACTAACTGTACTGGATGATCTGGAGACATAGAAGAATGGTATAAGTGACTACTCATACCCCTTGGAACACTGCAATGCTTTAAGAGAACCAAAATCACTGCCATTTCTAATTAAATTTGATCAGTTGGCCAATAATAAGGTGATAATAATCACTGATCATGAGATCCAAGTCTAAGCTTTGAAAACTGAGACCGCAGTATTGGTCTTGGGCATGTTTGGAAAAAATATAAGCAATTTTGTTTTTTGAGTCACTGCCTTGAGAACTGTGTTTGACTTGGTCAACTAGGTTGACCAGGTCAAAGTACCCAAACTAGAGGTAAGATACTGTACCAATATGATCCTGCATGCATCCAAGGTAAGAAATACTCCAATAGTGTATATCAAAACCCAACTTAAATCATGTTATTTATAATCATGGTGACAATAATAATAATAATAAGATATACTCGTGCCTTTGAAAGATCTTATAACCTTTTGGAAGTCTCTTGTGCATGCCATTCTTACAAAGTTTAAACAGTGTGCTAGTGCCGGGTGAAGGTGGAAAACAAGATGAAGGTAAAGGGAGATGACTTATATTTGACTTTGCGTGTATGATATCTCAGAATGATGGCAATTACACATGAACGCATTGACATATACATGACAGATGAACAATAGGGGATGATGGTGTCTCACAAGTGGATGAGCTAATATGAAAAGAGCCCATTCAACTCTAACATGTCTACGGCTCACATCCATGTTAAGAAACAAGCTCCATGAGGATCTTTACTAGGACCCTTGCGTTGAGTACACAAGACACTGTAGTGAAGAGATCCTAGGGGACACTATGAATTATCGATCGCTTGCCCCATATCATATCAAAACCCTCAGGCTCCGTGAGGAATTAATCATCACATTTCAAAAGTGACCAGCAGTCTTTAGATTTAACAATTGTTTATCCCACTTCTTTTATGCCTTTCACAATTTCACTTTTTATCTTTTTTGAGTTGTGTCTAAAGACACAATTTGCATTTCAACAGATAGAACTTATAACACATAATGCATGTAATGATGGTAGACATATTGCTTTGAGTTTTAGCTGACATTCTTCGGGAAACCAAGGGGGAATATCCATAGTCAATATCAAATATCAAGGGAAATCGATCAGAGAGGTCAAGGCTTCAAAACCAAACTTGCCTAAGCTCATGAACCAACACCAGTGGGTTCTCCTGGCCTAGAAGGATCAAGCCTTCGACAAGTTTTGTTGCACAACTCAGAGATGAGAAACAGAACAACATGGGATCCATCATGCATAGGGGTCAAAATGGCGAAAGTGATCTTCAATCTCATAGGTTTAAATCAAACCCGAAGTCATGGGATGAGAATCAATTATGGATGAACTGGATGGCTAGGGACAAATGACACATGGCACCAACATAGTACTAACATTTGTATAAAACATTGTTAGGTTTTCTTAAGATTCGAGTAGATTATATAGTATCTTTATCTAAAAGAATAACAAGTACAACAAAATGCATAAGATGTAAAAGATGCACAAGACAAATATTTTCATCGGGGAAACCATAAAGGAGAAAACCCTGCAAACTTTTTCAGAAGAGTAAGATGATTAAAAGCAGTAATAAGAAATGTTCAGCAGCTATCTTTCTCTCCTCCTATGAATATCTCTCTCTCCAATGCCTTAGAGAGTGTGTATAAATCAGGGAGAGCGGCTCCCTATTTATACCCTTTCAAGTCACTGACGAAATATAAGAATCGAGCCTACATGTCATCTCACATGGGGCCCACTTCTCCTAGAGAGACCACAATTACATATAACACGATGTTATACTGGGGACTATTGCTTCGACTGACAATGGAGGTTGTACCTCAAGGTCTAGACACGATTTAGACATCCCATAAAGGGGTAACACACATCTCCAATGGGGGTACAACAACATATAATGATAATTTGCATCATAATA
The DNA here is from genome assembly GCA_001517045.1 of Pseudotsuga menziesii. Taxonomy (NCBI): domain Eukaryota; kingdom Viridiplantae; phylum Streptophyta; class Pinopsida; order Pinales; family Pinaceae; genus Pseudotsuga; species Pseudotsuga menziesii. The sequence goes on along the minus strand of LPNX010432440.1, from coordinate 681,288 downwards.
TCTTTTGAAGTTACAAATACATCAACAAACATGGGATGAGAAACAGTCACCAACATTAATTCCTTTATATATATATAAGCATAGGTCACCATGATCATGCTAACAAGACAAGCCTAGGTGTTTAATATACATCACAGAGGAAAAACAAACCAAGGAAACATATACCTGATCTCACCATATATACCTGTCTCCATTTGATAAGCCCCTCTATAACTATGTGTACCATATATGCTCTGCTATTCTGCTCAAATGAACTAGGTCATCACTGAAAGCATCTCAATGGACTAATGAATCTTAGTCCTGGCATGGAAACTCTACTGAATAAGGCTCTGAAATGGCTGAGGCTGTAATGATCCATGCTAAAACCCCATGTGAATGAATAGCTCGAAAAAAATAAAGAGATCAATTTGTATGCTGCATCATGGTAGCCCAAGAATAATATATATGTGATAACAAATACCCTCCTAGTTAAGAGGGAGTGTTGTTGAAAATGTAACTTCGGAAGATATTCTATTGTATATCATTACTGTATTTTATTGTACCTTCGTAGGAGATGTTTTTCCTTTGTTCGAGGATGTTATTATTGTATTTGTTCATGCTAGAATATTGAGGTAAAACCTCTGTTGTAAGTTGGGGCAATAGTCCCCAGAAGAAATATTGTAAATTGTATTTTGAGTCTCCCAAGAGGGAAGTTTTCCCTGTTAGGTTAGGAAGTCGACCCAGTTAGGTTTTTAGGTCAGTAACTTGTAAAGTATAAAGAGGGAGGTTCCCTCCTCGATTTGACATACAACACATCAAGCAAGCTCGCTCAAGACAGAGAAAGACAAGTGCGTTGGTGAAGGAAAAGAAGAAGCTGCTGAAGACATCTTATCTTTAGGTATTCTATCTTGGTTTGTCATTTTATTGAGTGATGGAACTATTCTGAAGAAGTTGCGGGGTTTCTCCTTTATGGTTTCCCCGAGGAAAATCTTTGTGTTCTTGTGTATTGTTGTGCTTGTCTATCTTTCATTTTAAATATCTAACATAATTGAATTAAAGTGCAAACTCTAACATCTATTCCCATGGCTGAATGATCATGCTTGGTGTTCTCTAGTGGGGTAGACATTTTTTATTATTGTTGAGCATTTTTATCATTGCCTAGATTGGATTTGTATTAGATGGGGCAATTTTTTTATTTCCTTGGGTGAATTTGTTTTGCCCGAGTTGATTTTTTCATTGTTGGGGAAAATTTTTTGTTGCTGGGGTGTTTTTATCTATGCCTGGGAATTTTTATGACTGTTTCATTAGCTCGTTGGGTGAATTTCCTCTTGGATGGGTTGTCTATATTCCTGCGAGGACACTTGCTAGGCTATAAGGAAATACTTAATTCCAATATACAAAGAACATATAAACAAATAATGCGTAGTTAGCTGCGAGAGTATTGTACGAATCTCATTATGTACTTATTCTATCATTTTGACCACTTCATTGGAGGAAGGAGTCACATCAAGGTTGGCATAAAAACAAGTATTTTGGGCAAGCTATTTTCATGGGCTAGTTTTGATAGAGGCATGTTCATATGAATGTCTACAGTGATATGAAACCAGAGTATAGGCTAGACCCAAAAAAATATTATTTAATGCATGAAGGAAGACATAGGAGCATATATTCTAATTTAATTTTTATAAAATAGGTCTCCTGTCACTTCAAGGAGGTTTGTGAAAGTTGCAACTCATCCTCTTGTCTTTAACTGCAAGTTTACAATTATGTTGACCTCTTTGATTTAATGTTTATGAGGATGGCCTATTGTTGTAAAAATATTTTCAGTACAAAATCTATCAAGCATTATGTATGCATTAGAACCATTACTTTGTATCAGCAAAGGTGTTTTAGTTCAGTCATGCTATAAGTTGTTTAAGAGCCTTCCCTAAATCCATTGATTTCATGCAGAGATAATTATTGTTGTGAAGTTCTCACTATGCGGAGTTGGAATTTGGCCATCTCAGCTCAAAGGAATTGCACATTCAGATCTCCATTGCCTTGTCTTCATCCAAAGTTCATTGAATATTGCATTGAGTGTTCTTGGGTTAATATACTTGCTTGCATACATAGAGTCCTGATTATTTTGCATTGTTAGTTGATTGTTGTGTGTAGAGTTGGCTGAAAAAAGAGGCTTGGTAGCAACATTTGAAGATAGTGTTGATTTCTGTACCTAGGAAAGTGTTCCCCTAAACAAATTTAGCGTTAGTCACTTAAAAGGGGAAAATAAAGTGCCCCTTGCATTAAATGACTTGAGATTAGCATCTAATATGGCTTTAGAGAATAAAGTCACTTTTGATAAATTTAAGTGGGTGAGTGAATTTAATATTTATGAGATTTAAATGTGAGCATTTAATCTTATCTACTGCTCTAATCTAATCTCAACCGTTGGATTAGATGAACCTTAGGGTTCTCACCAAAAAGGCAAGGAAAGGCCATTTCGGTCACTTTTGCAGATTGAAGTGAAGGAGAGAGATCAAAGAAAGTTTCCATTTTTTTGAGAGAGAAAAAAATTTGCAACATGCAATTCGAGGGAAAGGACAACAACAGAGAGGGCATGAAAATCGAGGACAACAACATTTATTGATGGTCCGTACAGCCCGTACGATATGGTTTTCAGTACAACAAACATGATTTTTGAGGCATATTTTTGGGCACGTATTTTGAGGTCAGTATAGTCAGTTTGCATGGTACAGTCCGTACAACAGCACAAAAATCGAGGCAGAAAACAAAAAAATCTAAGTTTGATTTTCCCTGTTTGGCAAAGAAAACGAGGCAGACAGTTTCTTTTCTGGGTTGAGATAAGTTGGTCTGAAATTTTTTGAGTTTTGGTGTTAATTTCTTGATAATAAAAGTACTCTCTCTCATAACAGGTTTTCCCCTTGTGGTATTTTCCTGGGAAAGTTGCCAAAAATTATTGTCTGAAAATTTCATGGTGTGCATTTAATTTTTTTCTGTCATTAAAGTTGAGTTACAACAGTGTTTATTTTAGTCTGAAATTTTATGTAATTTCTAGCCTTATGCATTTCTGGGTTGGGCATTAAACCGAGATAATTTTTTACATTTAAACCGTCGGCTGAAACTGAGAAAAACTTACATGGTATTCTATTACGGAGAGAAATTCCTATGGCTTGGGGTACCACAACAGACAGCTTGAATCCAAAAATAAATCCTTTCCTATATGCAAGAGAAACCAAATATCTAACACTAAAGGATCTCGGTTCATACCTTATTTTGAACGATTGATGTAGATCCCCATTGAGCTTTCCAACTCCAGCTTGTATTGATAAATTGCTATCTCAACACTCAGCAAACAAGACAAGCATGCTATATATAATTGTGTTAGACCTACTATAGCATATATAATCAATAACATATAAGCATTTAAAAGAATCCATGGATCAAATACTCATTTAAATACACATTATTGGATAGGAAAAGATATTTCTATTAATATAAAACAGAGATTACAATAGTGACAACCTCTGTCGGCACGTCTGTGAATCAGAGAAACTGAGTCCCCCACTTGGGCCTCCACCACTTCAATCCTCCATCTCTCGATAGCAAGCTCACAAGAAAAAGGAAAGCTTGGGAAGAACACAAAGTGCTCCAAGGGATAAAGAATGCTGACTCAAGTATAAGCTCCGGCAACAATGGACTATAGTTTTCTTGCTCTTCAATTCCTCCTTTTCAATGTATCCAAAGGGTTCCTTATATAGGTCTTCAATGGGGTAATGGAAGGTCGAATACGAGCGATCTCAAGGCATATGGAAGTTCAAGAGACAAGTGATTCGGATCCACATCAAGGAAAACTCCAAAATCATTTGGCCTTTTGCACACATCCCAATGTACACGGTTTTAAGGGTCAAACCCGCGTATGTGCGTGAGAAAAGGGATTAAAAGTCGCGTATGGAAATTATTGCATGTTTTTAGGGATGATCTTGGAAACATCAAAGGTACACAAATGGTCCATGGGGTCTAAGGAGTCTGCAGAGGGACAGGGAAGGCCATAAAAGTGTGATTTACCATGTGTGGTAGAATCAGCTATAACAGATGCCCCCTAATGTGTGAGGTCAGAGGGGTCATACGATGACCGAAATACATTATAAGTCCATCCCATAAGTGGAGTGATGAAGAAACCAGTGGAAGAACCAGCCATCCAATCAATACAATATAATGATCAAACTTTGCACATAACTGCAAGTAGATATGGCAGTCCCGGATACATAAGAGTACAATGGCCATGAATAGGCATGATACAAAATATGACATGTGTGGTCATCGCCATGTACAATATAAATAGCTTAGAATCTCCATGATGAAGATATATAAAGGATCATGATCTCCATGATGGCTGAAGATATATAGTGGATCAAGATCTCCATAATGGCTGGAAACATCTGACATATACTAGAATCAAGTCACGAGAGCTGAAATATCATGAACACTGGCACGATCAAGGAGGTAGCATATATGAGATGCCACCAATATGGAAGGTCTTCTACACAAACTGCTATGAGTACATGTCCTACTATGTGAATAGAGGTGTCTAGGTTGAACATAGTAGTCCATCGTCTGATTACCGGTCATTGATGTATACCGTTAACAGACGCGAGATCAACCACTGATAATGAAAATGGGAATCAAGGTACTAGAGTGCAAACTAACAAGTGTGAATAATTGTGTTGAGGTCGAATACTTGAGAGAATCCATCAATCAGGGAACATTGATGTATTCCCAAAAAACTGTCGATGGCGAGAGAACCTACCACTGATGACGACAAGTCTCAAGGCACTCAAACATGACTCTAGATTCCTATCCCAGAATAAATGATCTGAAGTCGATGGGATGAAATCCATTGGAAGAAGGGAATTAAGGCATCCCCCATCATCCAACACGAGGTACTCAACAAAGCTGTATAATGTGGAAGGACTTGATCATAATGTGCACGAACCAGTAACTATACCGGGAATGGACGACATGCAAAGTCAAGATAACTGAGCAATGGCCGACTCAGGTTTCAACTTCCTTCGAACAAGAGCATAACGATGAATGGTGACTGAATGTAGGTAGCACAGACTTGATATACAAAACTGGGACATCTCTGCGACACAGGAGGCATCGACAGAGGCTCCATAGGGACTGGAAGCTTAACCAGTCGGTGGAGATAAACTCAGAGACACAAGTATAGCTCCTAAAGTCAAACTATTAACCCAACCAACAGATGTGATATACAATGCTCTATTTGAAGGAGACACGACTCGACTGCTGCCAAGGATAACATATTTTCTTATCCGTCTTTTTGATTTTTTGATTTTTTTGGACTTTTTCAAATATTTTGAAAAGCTTGAAAAAGAATAAAAGTACTTTATAGTTATAGACTAGGAGGAGACGAGTGTCAAGGGACAAACAAACTAGTTCCAAGCATTGGAACATACCTATGCTCAATGCAAGGACACATGTGTAGGATAGCGACACTCGGGGGAAAGTCCCCTCCCAGTAAAAATAGGGAATCAAGCTGCAAAGGATATACAAGATGGCTCTGCATGGCTAGACATGAGACAAGATCGGGCTATATAGCTGATAATAAAAGTCAGGGAAGCTGGCATAAGGATCAATAAGGCAAGAAAAACTCATGATAATGCAATTACAACTTGACATAACGGAGTCCCGAGGAAATGGCCAGAATAAAGGTCAAGAGGAGTATGAAGCTCTTGCTCAAAGTCATGGCAGTACTATACAAAGGACTCCTGGACCTAAGAGAGGACTCACAGCATGGGTACCAAATGCAAAGGGGAGCTAACTAGGACACCCATGTATAGGAAAGCTCTACCATTCACATAGTACCACTTCTAACAACAGCATGAAGGTTTTGTGATACAATGGATGGGTTCGTACCTAAGGTTAAGATGGAACAATCATAAGGAAATGCATAAGTGCAAGCGCATGTGATATCCTAACCTATATGCCAGTTCAGACATAATACCTATGATAGGAACGAATATGTTGAAACCTTGAAGAGAGTGTACAAAAACTGGACCCTACATGACAACCATATTAGTCCAAAACAACCCAAAATAGTCAATAAAGAATCTAAACTATAGGATATAGGGAGGAATGATCATGACAACTGCACCCAAAGAAAACAATGCGGTGAACGATGGGACATAAAAAGGAAAGTAAGGTGTAGACCCAACATTCACGAACCCAATACCACCCCCATGAGGGTGACCACCGGTGTAAAGACCGAGCGAAAGGAATAAAAATACTCCACAAATGGAGTAGAGGATGGAATATGATTATTCCCAAATCTATGAGCACGGTAAGGGGCTGTGATGCCCCCAAGTCTGACACCAGGGTCCATACTAGGACCAAGGACGGGTGATAGGATACCAGGCATGCCAAAAATAAAAGGACTCGAACTCAAGAGAGCATAAATGTACTCAAGTAACCACGATCCCAAAGGCCAACTAGTGCACAAAGAGCACACTCCTAAGAAAATATATAGCCAAAATACAAGCAAACCAAGGGGAGGATATGTGAGCTCCCAAATGCAGCAGGTATGTCTCGCCTAAGAGAGGCTCGAAACTCCCATACACTATAAGCGGAGGTATGTAACCAATTATAGTGGCCCTTAGCTTCAACGCATAAAGCGACAGTGCTGTCCGACCTCTACCTGGCCGGGACACTTGCAGAATAACCTCTGCGAAGTACCCCCTCGATAACCTAGGTAAGGCAACTAAGGTCACCCCAATATAACGAATGCTCACGCAGACAGTTGTAGGAGGGATCGACTGTATGGGCAGGGTAGCAAAGCTCGAAACTCTTGAAAGAGCCCCCAGATACAAATACAATCCTGGAAATATCTCACGTGCTACTCAGTTACAACTAGGGGTCATCCCAATCATAACCACTCACACTGCCTCGTTCTTAACTCTCTTGTAAGAGGAGGATCCTGAGAAACACTAATTATACCAAGGAATTTCAGACTCTCACTTGCACAGACACATACATGTTTCCTTTAGTGGTCTTGGAGAATTTACTCACAATGAACTATTCCAAGACCCTAAAACCTAGTCTTGTTGGTGCACCCTATAAAATAAAAGAGTGTAATTCATTTTATTATGTGTTTATTTTAATTGGCTGTAATTAATCAAAGGGAAATGGCCGTGCAAATAATGACATTATGACTCAGCAGCGAAATAAATATGCACACCATAACAAAAAATGCTAAGTGCAATCTTTGTCAAATGAAAAAAAAGGTATGCCACTACATGAGATGCATAAAAAATCATTCCTTTGATGTCAATGCAATCCTTCCTATATGAAATCCTAAATACAACTCTCATCGAAGCAATCCAATGCTAGTACCTCCTCAAATCCATATCTAATATGTAACTAAGAGTGCAACTACTTTGTATTGTTCAATATAAAAGAATGAAAAATGCAATAAAAGCCATCTAAAACTCTCAGTCTCTGCAGCAAATATAAAACACAAGCCCAACAAGACACTAAGACAAAAAAGAGTAATGCACTAATGGAAAAACAAAAAGGATAAATGACTAAAACTACTTTCAAATAAAAATCAATGAAAAGGTGTTCTATGGTCATAAAAGAAGCATCCAACAGACAACATCAGACCTAAGGAAGACCCAACCACACTCACAACCCACCCAACAACTTCCCACAACATCAAACTCACCAAAAGGGAGGATGTACGCGACTATTTAAAGAACAACTGCATATATATGCGACTTTTGGCCAAAACGTTGCATGTATACGCGGAGTTTGGCCAAAAACCTGCGTGTATATGTGACTTTTGGTCAAAAATCCACGTATCTATGGGACTTTTAGCCAAAAACCTTTGTATGCAGATAATACAGTGGTAAAAAGAATGCCAAGGGTCAAACCAATAAAGGGGAGTGTCAATGGATGAACATACTATAAAATGCAACACATAAACAAGGAGAAACAAAGAGCAAGTCAAGAATATCAAGCACATTGTGCCCCCAAACCCCAAACAAAAACAAGGAACGTCCCCAGTGAAGTCGCCAATTCTGTTACGGAGAGAAATTCCTATGGCTTGGGGTACCACAACAGACATCTTGACTCCAGAAATCAATCCTTTCCTATATGCAAGAGAAACCAAATATCTAACACTAAAGGATCTCGGTTCATACCTTATTCTAGATGGTTGATGTAGATCCCCGTTGAGCTTTCCAACTCCAGCTTGTATTGATAAATTGCTATCTCAACACTTAGCAAACAAGACAAGCATGCTATATATAATTGTGTTAGACCTACTCTAGCATATATAATCAATAACATATAAGCATTTAAAAGCATCCATGGATCAAATACTCATTTAAATACACATTATTGGATAGGAAAAGATATTTCTATTAATATAAAACAAAGATTACAATAGTGACAACCTCTGTCGGCACGTTTGCGAATCAGAGAAACTAAGTCCCCCACTTGGGCCTCCACCACTTCAATCCTCCATCTCTCGATAGCAAGCTCATAGGCAAAAGGCAAGCTTGGGAAGAACACAAAGTGCTCCAAGGGACAAAGGGGTGCAGACTCAAGTATAAGCTTCGGAAACAATGGACTATAGTTTTCTTGCTCTCCAATTCCTCCTTTTAAATGTATGCAAAGGGTTCCTTATATAGCTCCTCAATGGGGTAATGGAAGGTCGAATCCAAGCGATCCCAAGGCATATGGAAGGTCAACAGACAAGTGATTTGGATCCACATCAAGGAAAACTCCAAAATCATTTGGCCTTTTGCACACATCTCGATGTACGCGGTTTTAAGGGTCAAACTCGTGTATGTACGCGAGAAAGGGATTAAAAGTCACGTATGGCAATTATTGCATGTTTTTAGGGATGATCTTGGAAACATCAAAGGTACAAAAATGGTCCATGGGGTTTAAGGAGTCTGCAGAGGGACCGGAAGGACATAAAAGTGTGATTCACCATGTGTGGTAAAATCAACTATAACAGTACAGTCAGTCTGTACAACGGCACAAAAATCGAGGTAAGAGACATAAAAATCCGAGTTTGATTTATCCTGTTTGGCATGGAAAATGAGGCAAATTTTCCGGGCTGAGATAAGTTGGTTTGAAAATTTCTGAGTTTTGTTGTAAATTTCCTGATAATAAAAATACTCTCTCATAACAGGTTTTCCCCTTGTGGGTTTTTCCTGGGAAAGTTGCCAAAAATTATTGTCTAAAATTTCATGGTGTGCATTTAATTTAATTTTTTTTGTCATTAAAGTTGACTTACAACAATGTTTATTTTAGTCTGAAATTTTATGTAATTTCCAGCCTTATGCATTTCTGGGTTGGGCATTAAACTGAGATAATTTTTGACATTTAAACCGTCAGTTGAAACTGAGAAAAACTTACATGGTATCAGAGTTGAGTGGGGCAAAAATTTTATTTTTGCAGATAGAAAAGTAATTTCCAGAATTCAGAAATTTTCTTTTGACAGTAGCAGCATTTTGTTGAAACTTGTTCTTTGAGAAATATGACTTCCACTGGACTTAGAATGGAGGATAGGCTTGATGGGGCTGGGAATTTTATTCCGTGGAAATTTAGGATTTTGCTTGTGTTGAAGGAAAATGAGTTGTGGGAGGAGGTAGTCAGAAATACTACAGCTAATCCTCTTTCTATTCCCGCTTCCATTGATGCGGTAGCATTGGATGTCTTCAACAAGAAATATATTAAGGCCAGGAGGATTATTCTTGATGTTGTTAAAGACCATGTGATTCCCCACATTTTAGGGAAGGATCATGCTCATGAAATGTGGAGTGCTTTGACCGAATTGTTTCAGATTTCAAACGAGAATAGGAAGATGGTTTGTAGGGAGAAGCTGAAGAGTATCAGGATGGTCAAAGGAGAGGTTATGTTGTCTTACCTTACTAGGATCTCTCAGGGGAGAGATGAGCTTGTAGCATTTTTGGAGGTGGTTCCTAATGTAGAGCTAGTGTGGGTAGCCATGAATGAGGTGTCAAAGCCTTGGGTTGTGTTTGTGGAGGCTTTGATAGCTACGAAGACCTTACTTACATGGGATAGGATATGTGATGATTTTTTCTAGGAGGAAACTCGGAGGGGTCTTTTGTAGGGCAATGCTTCTGCTAGTAGGGATGATGAGGGGGATGTGGCCTTGACAACAAAGGGGAAGAAGAAGAATAAGAAGGCTCCCAGGAAGGGTGGGGCCAAGCAACAGGATGGGAAGAAGAAGGATCTGAGCATTGTAAAGTATTGTTATCACCAACCTTGTAGTTGCCTATGTGATGTGGATCTAGGATGGATGGTAGAGGGACAATCAACTAGGGAGGTGGAACCAAGACTGCTTAGATCCCAAAATGGATGGTTGTCATGCCAATCAAGGCAGCCTTCACTTTATGTGTGTTATCCCAAGACAACAAAGGGGGAGACTGAGATCTACTCCCGACATGAGAGATCAAACCTAGACACCAGATTAGATCAAATGGACTTTCAGGTACGTAAGGTGTAAGGTAAAGGCAACCCTAGATATATGGGTGATGTCACAAGGTGAGGCAAGGCTTTGGATCAGGGCTTGAAAGTATGAGGTTTGATTTAAAGTGGGACTCAAATGACCTATAAGGTGAAAACTAAATCTAGGGTTGGGGTACTAGAAAATGGTGAAGATATCCGTTTCCTTGGGAAACATAACCAATTCAGGGAATCCAAGGAAAGGATTGGGGCTATCTAGTACCGACGGATAGACTCGATGATAGGTATGAAAATATAAAATTACCCGAGTCATCAGATTTGCAAGGGGAAAAGGACAAAGAGGGGCTAGTGCTAGGCTTGTAAATCAATGCCTTGCCAGATCTAGGGAAATAGAGTCACTATCTGCCCAGCAGTGGAATAAATCCACCTGGGAGATTCCCCGATCTACTGACCCAGAAAGGTACTTGGCCAAAAAAGTCAGTTTACAGGGGAAATCAACAACAAGATGGCTAGCGCTAGGGTTTGGAGGGTTAGATTCTCAGATCTAGGTGAATCTAAAGATCAAAAGCTCCGCGTTGTAGGAGAAATGGAATTAGGATGACCTCATCTACAAACACAAGTTGGAAAAATGCCGAAAAAATCAGATCTGGGAAAAAGTCAGAAAAATGATGAGGAGCGATGGGGTCTTGGAAGACATATTCTCAAATCTAGGGCCACCTATCAGCCTCTAGCTTAGCGTTGAAGTGATTTGGAAAGAGGAGGGCCTGATCTACAAACCCTAGTGCCCCTCAAAAATTCAGTGAGGGCGCTAGGGTTTGAGAAGGCAGTTTCTCAAATCTAGGGAAAACCATCCACTTCCTGATCAACGTTGAAGGAGAAATTGTTAGGGGATGACCCGATCTACAAATCCTAGCAGTGGTTTGTCAAAATACCAAGCGGTTTATCTTTTAGTATTTTTGGTTATTTTATTATTTTGGAATTTTTCAGTAAAATGGAGTAAAGCAGGTACAATGGATTGAGATATGGAAGAAAGGTACTTACCTATAGATCTTACTTGGAAAACCTTGTAGACCTTTGATGATTATGATCCCTGCTATCCCGATCAATTTGAGAATATTTGAGCAAGTTCTATGTCCAAATTTTTTCCCCAAGGAGTCAATGCGCCCCCTCTCTTGCACAACAAATGTGAACCATATCATATTCGCTGCAACATGAAAAAAAACTAGATGCTACCAAAAAATAGAAAGAAGAAGTCATAGATCACAATGACACTAATGAAAACTCCCTAATAAAATGAAGACAATCCAAGCGAGTTGAGGCCCCCCTGCAAAAATTCCCAAGTTGAAGTCTCCTCCTATAGACAAGACAAAGGTTCCCAAAAATATATATAGATCTCCCTAGCTATATTTTTCCACTTCCTGGGGTGATTGCACCCTCTTATTTTCCAGGATATAATCTTCATTGACAAACCTTTCTAACCTTAGAGAAGGCCACCCGGATAATGTGGTGCTGACCTGATTTGATGAGCTTCACTCCTACCTCCACTATTCGTTGTTGGTTAGTCTTCATTCCTCTGCGAAGTTCATCTTCAGGGGTTTTCCTTTTGTTTCCTTTTTGTGAGTCAAGTTCAATTCCCAGGTCTTGGAGACCTCTAGTTCTTATAATTGCCTCTTGGAGAAGTTCTACTTGCCTTCTGGAAACATATCCTTTACCTTTCTTCCCCCATTCATCTTCAATTGCATCCTGATCAAGTTCACCCAGCTCCATTTCGTCCACCTTATTTTCCTCCAGACCCTCCATAGGGACACAGAGCTCTTCTTTCTTCGCCATCTCCGAAATTTGATTAGGAAGTTTCTTCGATTCATCCTTTCCCTCGGTGGTTCCTCCATCACCTTCCTTTTCTTCCAATGCTTCAAAGAGGTTAAGAGAACTGGGGTCTTTACCCACCTAACCTTTCTTGGTTTTATCCTGACCTCCTCCTCTACCTTTTCTTTTATTCTTGACCTAATAGAAACCTTCCCAATTGGGCTCACCCTCATGCCTCTGGTTAGGGACTATTAATTGCTTTACCATCAAAGGGAAATCCCTCCCAAGGTGTCCATATTTATGGCAGTGGCAACAATGAAAGGGCGGTTTTTCATAGTCTATAGGTTGAAGCCATTCCTCATCCTCCCAATTCAGGTAGATAGATTCAGGGGGTTCCTTCAAAAGATCCAAATAGACACATATGTGGGAAAAATCACTATATCGTTGTGACCTAGTTTTATTAGCCACCTTCACATATTCCCCAAGGGAGTTTCCAATATCCTTTAGGGTATCCATATCCAAAAATTCACTGGGAAGTGAGAAAAGGCAGATCCACACCCAGGCCACCATGACATCTTTAGTTTCTGGATTGAATCTTTCCTTCTGGGGTATAAGATATAGATCAGTCAAGAAAAATAAGTACGACCCTCACTCTAGGATTATGTCCCTGTCTTCTTGATTGAGAAAGATAATGGTGAAGAAACCCTTGGCCCCTAGTTGCAATTCATAATGGCCCTTAGGATTCCAAACTGATTGAATCCATCGGATTAGGTCCCTCTCCTTGGGCCAGATTCCCACAAATTTCCCAATTAGGGTAGTCTCCTTCCATATTTTGATCTTACCTCTTACTACCTTTGAACGGACTTGAATAGTTAGGATAAACTGGGACTTAGGAAGGAAACCGCTTGAACAACCACTCTGCTCGACCCATCCCCAAAATTCCTGCTACTATCGTTTCCCATAGTCCCACCCTCAAGCTCCAGGACATGAGGGTATCCTTCAATCACTGGCATACACACAAGGGCTTCAGGTCACCCTGCCACCACACCCACGCACAGGCTTGCGCGGCCCAGACTTGGGGCATGAGCACCAACAAAACACACAAACCTTCTTCACAAAAATTCCATGCCGCTCCAAGAACTCATTTAAGGTTTAACAGAACAATGGTTGTATACTTTAATGATTGGAAGATATATTCAATGCTGAAATAACATGTGCAGTGGCTCTGCATGATGTTATAAAGATGCAGATGGATTCAACTATTACTCAACATCAAGAAATGCATATTTTCCACACCAAATGGAGTATTATTGGGACACATAGTCTCCAAATAAGGTATAAAGGCTGGTACAGAAAAGATTAAAGTAATCCTTGACTCAAAACCCCAAATGAACCCTAATCAAGTAAGAATATTAGGGCAGATAGTCTATTACAAAACAATTATCAGATATTATTCTACCATGACTTTTCCTCTGGAAGAAATGCTCAAGTTAAATATTGAATTCCAATGAACTCTCACTCTTCTACCCTTATAAGTACTTTCATTTATTAATTGTTTTATCAGCTACTTATTCATATCAGTAAGAACTAGGAAAATATTAAAATATGTACCCATTCTATATTTGTGGCATTGCCTTTCCATTCATTATAGTAGTTCATGTGAGATGAGATCTTAATACAAGAGTTATATTCTTCCATGCATCAGCTACTTAGTAACTATGTTTAATATATAACCAATATTTGCACGTTTTCTTGATACTTGATATGTATACTTGTGTTGTTACATATTTCTATGGAGAAACTATTTGTTAGTAAGCAAGCTACAATGTATTCCAAAGTAACCTGAGGTTTCTTGTGTAAAATATGCCATTCTACAGTACACCGGTGTTAACCTTGAAAACATGTAATTTATCAATTTTATACTGAGCTATTGATTTATCTGTGACATATTGTAGTACATTAACATCAAGGCATGATGTTGTACAAAATGTGACATTTATACCTTGTGTCCATACCCAAAGCCTTACCTGGTTAATACCTTGGGATCATCCAATCTTAATTTCAAGGAAACAATTATTTGCCAAAATAATTGGTGGTCTAGATGGAAGTTTTGTTGAAGACGTGATATTTGGTGAGCCTGAGGTGACAACAAGGGAAATTAGTGACTTCCAGATGGTTCATAGTATGGAAAAATAAATAAATGGATATTAGTTGCATGTGCTAATGATGCTCATTTTCATACTTTCCAAATAAACAAGATATTATTTTAATCTCTTAGATTGGAAATGATATGCTTCTATTTTTCTTGCATAGATGGTGATTTTGTTTGGGATGTCTAATATTTGACCATGGTCACTAATGAATGCTACATAGAGTGGTGATGTTATCATGGTAATTATAGAAAGGAATTCAATGTCTAAAAAGCTTGCAAAAGATTTAGGAGAAGTTGTAAAATCTATTTCTAACCACACTTATGAGGTTGCACTTTGTCACATTCGCAATAATCATGCAGCAATTGGAAATATTGTTGAGGTCCTTCTAGAGAATGAAACAATGGTAGGTGATGAGTCTTGAGCTATTCTTTTAGAATATATAGATATGCCCATTAAAAACAAGGTTGATGTGGTAACATCACCAATGTCTGCCTAAATTTTGGAGAACGATGCAAATTTTACTATTGTATATGCTAAATTATATGAAAATTAATGTGAAACCACTAAAACAATTTGGAAGAGATATATTTTAATATTTTCCAAATCCAATTCATAGAGTGTTCAAAGACACAAAATGACCTAGAAAATTGTTCTAAAAGGAATGTAAGGATACCTCCAGTGACTAGGCTCTTAATTCATGGTCTAATGTGATCATCACCTACAGATGGAGGGCTACTTATCGAGGGAATTCCACCAAATTATGATATAATGTGATGAAGGGGATTCCAAACAAATTTTGTGACATATATGCATACTAGTGTTGCTACAAAACGGAGAATACTTCTGTATGAAATATTTAACCCACATAAAACTTGGTTTTAAGGATATTGCTACAGGAAACCCCCATATTTTCTACTCAAAATATGCCCATATTTGTAAATAATGAAGCTTACGGCTTTAAGAAGGTCAAGAATAGGGTTGTATGTTACAATTTTAAGTGGTATGATGACTGCATGCAGGATAAATAAAAAATGTTGTTCATATCCTCAACTTTTGGGTGACAGTATGATAGGGAAAGGGTGTCTAGTTAGTTTACTCTGTATACATAGTAGGTGATCATTGAACTTACAAAGTTTATAGGTACAAACTTAATTTTCATATCAATATAGAGATGCATCAAACCAACACATAGGAACTCCCATGGATATCGTTGGCCTTTGAGTAGGTATTTTGGCACCATTTGGATTTTTTTAAATGCTAGTTATGGTTCTGAAGGCCCTAGACATAGTTTTGTAAGGAAATTCAACCCTTAGGCCCTAAAAAGGGCTTGCAAACATAGCATGATAGTAACATCACCTCCAACCATCATATGACCTATCAATGGTCTTTTTGTCACCTAGGAACAATAATGATGATTTGAGGCACCTTTGCATAGTTTGTGATCCTCGGTAGGGAACATGAGGACCTACGTTCTTGGATCTTACAACTATACACACACAAAAGATACACCAATTTCCAGATTTATTCACATATACCACTCATAAGTAAACATTTACCTGTATAGGGACTTTGTGGTGGTTTAGGGCCTCCTACATGTTACATGGGATATAAAAGAAACTATTGGTGCCTAAGTCCTTGGTTTGGAATTAAAAAATCCCATGAGGCCATAAGATTCATCCATTCTACACCAAATGTTAAAAGTGTGTATGTGTGTCAGTTATAGGGAAATAGTTCCTTCTAGAATGCATTAAGGGTAACTTGGGGCAATGTGCATGAGCCATGACCCCTAGTAGAAACTCTTAGGGAATGTCTAGGATTTGGTCCTAAAAGTTACCTCCATACGATAGGAAATGATCAAGTGAAAAGGAATCCAATAGGTGACAACGTCCTTAAAATATATAATAACCATGTATAAAGGGACTCAAGGGAGTGATGACCTACTTTAAATAATTCCAAATGAGCTCCCAAGTTGGATGACCCCTCCCAATAGCACAAAACTTCTCCAAACTATCCATAAAGGATCCAAGCGGTTGAACACTTTACCAAACTTATGAGAGAGTTGTCAAAGACATAAAACGACCAACAAAACTCGTATAAAAGGAATGCAAGGATACCTCTAGTGACTAGTCTCTCAACTTATCCAAATAATTCATAGTCTAATGTGATCATCACCTAAATATGAAGGGCTACTTCTCAAGGGAATTCCACAAAAGTTTGCGATAATGTGATGAAGGGGATTCCAAATAAAGGTTGTCACATATAGACCTAGTAGTGCTTCTACAAAATGGAGTATACTTATCTTTGAAATATTTAACCAACAGAAAACTTGGTTTTAAGGATATTGCTATAGGAAACCCCCCTATTGTCTACACATAATATGCCCATATTTGTAAATAATGATGTTTACAGTTGTAACAAGGTCAAGAACATGGTTGTATGTTACAATTTTTAGTGGTATGATGATTGCATGTATCATAAATTTGAAATGTTGTTCATATCCTCAACTTCTAGGTGACAGTATGATGTAGAAGTGTTATATGTCTACCTGTATTCATCCCAAATTTTCCATGGAAAGGTTAGATTAATGTTTTATAGGAAAAGGTTTTGAAATACCATTTTGTGGGAATAGATGACACTATGAGTATCAAACTCCATGGGCATGCAAACTTGTTCGGACATCCAAACAATGATAGAATTCCAAAAGTGCACCTAGAAATTGGACATTGGGATGGTGAATCAAAGGAGCATATGTTTAAGATAGTTTTTGGACACTTTCCAATGTCGTTCACTGCATCTTTCCAATGTGTGTCTTAACGAGAGAAATTTTGGATATATGATCCAGTGACTATCTTATAGTTTGTTGTTGCTCCTTCGCTTGACGTCTAGGGTTTTGTTGTCGTTGATGAGTTGTCATCACCTTTCTCTCAGCTTGCTATGTTTGTTGTGACCTTCCTCTCATCGTGCTAAGTGTTTTCGTGATTGTCTTCATCATATCTATGGATACTATGATTGTGTTCAACCTATCTGAAAGTGTCGAGCTGTGTTGGAGATTGTTGGAATCCTTCTAGGGTAGGCCACGTTCTTTATTGAGCCTGTTATGTTGAACTACGACCACCTTTAAGGTTGCTAGTATTAAGTTGTGAACTTGTGGGATTCTTTGGACTGAGCCATGACCTCTGCCAGGAAAGAACCATGATCTTTGTGGGTTGTTTATATCTAAGAACCATGACCTTTGTGTACTATTTGGACAGAGACATGACCTTTGTGATTTGTTTGGACTAAGTCGTGACCTTTTTTGGGATACTAAGTTGGGTTGTTGCCTCTGCTGAGTCTTCTAGACTGAATCATGATTTTTCCTTAGGATACGTTGACTCAATCTGTGTTCTAGTGACTATTATAAGGTCTTTTTCTGTGAGATTGTGTTGATGTTTGTGCCTACCAGACCTTTACTAGGGATGACGTGGTTCTTCTTCATCCTTTTGTAGCAAATCGATCCTATTTAGACTTAAGAGAGTGTTTCTGCTCCTTTTCAGCCTCTTTAAAGCTACTACTATGTATGGAAGTCTTCCATGGTCTAAGGAATATTCTAGAGTATGGGTTAAGGCTACATGTCCACATTTGAAAGGAGCTTCTATTTGCTTGATGTATAACTGTCCTAAAAGACTGTCATTTATTACATCAATTGGATTGAAAGTTCATCCTCATTTCTAGAATGTTTTGATTAATACCTTGAGATCTGTATTTGTCTAAATATTCCCAAAAGCTACCTATCTATGTATCTCTCAGGTATGTCCATTGTTTCTTACATCCATTAAAACATGTTATGTCATTGCAATAAATAAATATGGTCAAGCTCTACTACAGGTATTTGTAGATGACCATATTCAAATTGGAGAGAAGCTGACTACTAGTGAACTAGGTAGGGTACTTGATTCTTATTATATGTTGTTGTAACTTATCTAAAGTTGTATTTGATCCAGTTACATGTGTGTGATGGTCTCATCAATCTCATGTAGTTTGACTTGGTTTATTTTAAATAGATGAGAAGAAAAATGTAAGCAATTATTGATCTATAGTAACTTGGTAATCATTATTTTGTATGCTTGAATGATGCAAAATTTGTTTCAATATCATCCTTGTCATGCAATAACAACTTATTTGTTCTGAGTTGGAGATATTGGGGTGGATCTATAACTTAGGGAACATGATAAAAAAGAATTAAAATATGCTATTGGTAGAATTCGCCAGAGTCCGATCTAGTATTTATCTCAGCTAAATGGGAGGAGGTATTGGATCTATTGCAGCTCTAGTTGTTGATAGATTATCAAAATCAGTTTTTTCTAATGTTTGTGTAGTTAGTTTTGAAAACCACAAAAAAGTTACAACTGTATAAATGGTTTTTCCATGCTTGGGATTATTACTATATTGAATGTGTTTATAGCATTATAAAATACATGAAATTAGTTTTTTTTAAATTATTTACATGCATACTCAGGAAAACAATTATGTACACTCTTATCATTTATAGTATGTAGGTCCATTTTTAGTGGACAACTAAGAAGCTCACCTGGTTCTTCTTCCTTGACTATTGAAAATATATCTACTTCACCTATTATATTGGGATGATGATAGTCTTCATTACTTCAAACCAACAAGTTTTTTCAGTAGTATCTTTAACTTTCTACTCATTTTTAATTTGTTTTCAAGATTATTCATTCCTAAACCGATATGCAAACATACTTTATCATTTTTCTTTAGTGTATTTTTCATCTTGCATACCCTTCCATACTTAGAAATTGGAGGGATATCGTTACTTTTCCTAGTTTGTATTTGAAGAATTCGAGAACCTATGTTAAAGTGCGGTTTACTAAACCAGAGGAAACATGTATAGGGATCTAGAGGTGTTGTTGGGATCAACTCAATACCAATACCACATTTTAAAGCGAGGTCTTCTTTTCTTTTTAATTTTGTAGGATACTATTTAAGTGCAACGAAATATGGTTTCTAAAATATCAATTTTAAATGGAAAGCATGGAGAAAGGTAACATTAATGGCTTTTTGTAAGTATTCAAACCTAAAGTATCATCTTCCTTTTATATGTTTTTTTTGTTGCTTGACAAGGACAGTTTCATTTCACTTTATTTATACATGGTTGTCACTAAAAAACATCATAATTATTGATTTATATTGATGGACTGATTGTATATTTAGGTAACCAAACTTTACTTGTCTCCAACAAGATTTTGTTCACAAATTCTCATGCACTCTTTCAGTGACCAAAATGGCGGCCTGCTCTTTTAAGAATACCACTTTTTTATAGCAATCTCTCCTCTTAAATATATTTTTTAAAGTATGAAATCAGGGTCCTAAATCATAGGTTGTAGTGTAGTTTGCATCTTGTAT
The DNA here is from genome assembly GCA_001517045.1 of Pseudotsuga menziesii. Classification (NCBI taxonomy): domain Eukaryota; kingdom Viridiplantae; phylum Streptophyta; class Pinopsida; order Pinales; family Pinaceae; genus Pseudotsuga; species Pseudotsuga menziesii. The sequence continues at coordinate 661,426 of LPNX010432440.1, read as the reverse complement.
TCTCTTCCATACTTAGAAATTGGAGGGATATCGTGACTTGTCTCAGTTTGTATTTAAATAATTCCATAACCTATGTTAAAGTGTGGTTTACTAAACCAAAGGAAACGATTGTAAGTTTTCAAACCATTTTCTTGAATTTCAATTATCAAGCCATCTGATGTGGGGTTACCTTAATTACAAGAAAACTAGGTTGATTCTATAGGTCACAAGTACAAATGTCAAGTTGGTTCTTGATCTCCCTATTAAAGTGTAAAATGAATTGTTGTTTATACTAAATTCTTAAAGGGTGCTAACTCAATGGAAGAGCACCTTCCTTATAGGCAGGAGGTTGGTGGTTCTATTCCTTTGTTCCCTATCATAAATTTTGACTAAGAAAATCAGTAAAATTCACATATACATGACTATTTGTAGCTAATTTCTAGTATCTTATAGTGTGACTAACATTTAGACATATTTATCTTATCCATTAATAGGTTACCTTGATTTATCATGTATTATTTTGTTTAGTCGTATATTTGATCATTAATTGTGGCAATTAATGACTAAATCAATGAATAATAAGTCAACCAATTAATGAATAAGTTAAATACAACTAGGTAACTCGAGCTATAAGATAGTGTAAATTAGCTACTATTAGTCATCGAATAAAAAATAGTCGTTTATATCCAAATTTTAGTCACTAATTTCTCATTCTGTACTAGTGAAGATGAACTTATATCTTGATCATCCAGAAAGATTTTTCGATGAAACAAAAGGCGATCCTTACTGGAAATGTTGTTCCATACACAATGGAATGGGTCCTACAACATAGAAACAAACTTATATTGGAAAACCAATGCATATGGTTGTGCCCCTCCGAATACAATAGAGTCATGAATACAATTTTTGAAGAAGAGAAAGAAGTTTAGAATAAATAACATCTAGGGTTTGAATCCTACGTAGTCCATTATTCATGTAACTAGATTATGACATAAAATAATCAATAATATAGATAAATAAAATCAACCTCCATTACACATAATCATCATAATAATATGTTAAAATATAAATAAAATCACCTGATAAATACTTATCTCAAGATATGGGAAACTAGTTGCAGTAGGACAACTTTCCTCCTAACCGCAGACACAGTCAAGCCTTCCTCACTTGAACAGGTCACCCCAAATATGAGACAATGGATCCATGGGTATAGGCTCACTTAGTCTATAAACTCTCAAAACTGCTTTTTTCTGAGAACCACAATGCTTCCCACTACTACTTTCATGTCCATCTACATTGCCTATGGGATATGAGCTAGCTCGTCATTCCCATTTCCTAGCTTCCTATGCAAGAACCCAGACTAGTAGAGTGATAGAATGAAATCAAAGGTAAAACGACTAGACTACCTCTAATTCTCAATAAACTCCCAATACTACCAACATTCCCAACATGGATAGATAGCACAAGTCACATGGTCCAAAGTTCAATATTAGCTTCAACAAGGAGAGCGAATATGATTTTATACTACAAGGAGGCCAACTCTAACCCTAGGGGATCAACTTGAATTTCAGGGAGGTAATGTTTAAGCTTCTTCTTGTAGACTTAACTTTAATTAGTGGAGTGGTGGCTTAGCTAGGAGATTCCCTTTCCCTAATTAGAACCATGAGGAGAAGTTACCAAAAAACAAGGAGTGGATCCATGAAGAGCAGATGGAGGCACACTAATGCATAAGGGGGGCTTACAAAACATTGAGGGAGAAATAGGTGATATAAGGCATCTAATAGGGTCATAAATATCATGGAAACAAAAAACTAGGATCATCAATGCAGAGTGTAAGAGTGGAAGCTAGAAAATAGCTTACAACCCCTAAAAAATAGGAAAAGGTTTCGTACATGACCCAAAACACATAAATGTGAGGTAATCCCCTACCAAGGAGGTATCCATAGGAAATATGGGCCCACTAAGGTGTCAAAAATATGGAATATTAAATCCATAGTCCATAAATATCAATAATAAGGTTCGTTGTACAAGGTTTGCGTGACCAACATTATTAATGTCACCAAGGTATAAATATGAACTAGGATGGACAAAATTAAGCCAATAACAAGTTATAAGGTGCTATTGATGTCCCCATTCCCCCTCACTTTGTGGAATCCATGGTCCCCCGTAATCTTTTAGTTTCCTTTGCTTAAGCATATGTTTTATTTAATCAATAGTAACAACATTCAAAGGTAGAAATGATGTCATTAATAACATTAATATTAATAATAGTTCCAAAGTCCAAAGTCATGTTATCAAACAATGATCATAAGTCCTTAATCGCATTAATCATGTAAAGGAACATAAGTCCAGGGTTTAACAAGTAGGGTACTATAACTAAGCACTTGGAACCTTATGCAAGGAGTATTAACCAAGGCCTAGGTGTGAATTATATTCCAACACCCCCATTTAATACAAAATGGTAGTGACCAACAAAATTAGGGCCCAAGAAACAAAGTATTATGGTATCCCTTTACATTATTGATCCATATGAAATAAGCACAAAGGAAAAACCACATGGGGAAAATCCTCCCTAAAATGGACATGAAAGAGAAACCGAAAAACTGAATACACTCCAAACTAAATGAGTATGTCTGGAGGAATATTCTTCTTGGGAAGAAGACGAATGTGCTCAACCAACTGTTATAGCGGATTTCACCACTCTAGGTGAATCACACTTTGTATGGCCTTTCCCTGTCCCGCTGCAGACTCTTTAGACCCCATGGACCATATTTTATCCTTTGATGTTTCCTTGATCATCCCTAAAAACTATATAAAAAATGATATATGCGGATTTTTACCCGATAACCGCATACATACGCGGGTTTGACTCCTATAACCGCGTACATCGGGATGTGTTCATAGTCCAAATCCTTTTGGATTTTTCCTTGACATGGATCCGACTCATTCGACTCCTAGCCTTCCATATGCCTTGAGATCACTTGGATTCTGTCACGTCCCCGGTTTCAACCCCGTTTGCATGATGTATATAATGTAAATAATCATGGTGAGGAGCTCAAGGCAAAAGCCCCACCATCGATTTGGTTGTGTATGTTCGGCAATGGGGATAATTGCCGATGGTTTGTCGTGCTATCTGGCACCTTAATAATTTGACATCATGTAAACACGCGCATCAAATAAAACTAAAACCACAACCAGCTACGACAGTGCAACGTTGAATGAAAAGGGCATGGTTCCAAAGGATAAGGGGTGGGGGATGTCAAACCTTGGTTATGGGGGAAAAACCCATGTTTTATTACGTTGTTGTCTCACCACCCTTGTTGATTTGCCACCTTTTTGTCTCACCCAACCTTGTCAACCTCTTTAATGCTCAGCTGGTGGTTGAGGAGTTATGGCTGAGGGCATTTATTGCTGAAGTGGTGGTGGTTGTGGGAGGCTGTCAGCCTTACCCAATTGCCCACTCCCCCCATGTCTGCCCATTCTTCTCCCTCACGCACTCTTCCCTGGTCAGTTTACACTCTCACCACGATTTTTGGTCTGTTGGCTTCTCACGCACAGGCTCTGGGCGATTTTAGTCTCACGCAGACATTTTCTGGGGCTCCACGAGTTGCTGAACCACCCACGCACTATAATTTGCGTCCTTGCTATTGTTTTGTTCATCCACGGGCAAAATCGGAGTTGTTTTCTCCTCACGTGGGGCCTCTACTGCTGGAATCCTCACGCAGAAAATTGGGTATGTCTTTCCCGTGCATTTTTCTGTTGGGTGCAAGTTTTTTCATCACGCGAAAGATGTTTGGGTCGTTTTTCCCATGTAGAGAGACGTGCTTGCTGTTTGTGTTGGGGCTGTTGTCTTCCCCATGAGTTTTGTCGGCCGTGGGTTCCAATTTCATTTTGGACCACTGTGGATTGCCAATTCGTGGGTTGAATTTCCCTTGTCTGTCCAAGCTGGGAGTTGTTCTTCTCCTTTGTTGGGACTGTGTGATGTTTCCCAACCATTCTATTGAGGAATTGTGTGTGCTGTTGGCTGAATTTCCCTGTTTTGGGACTGTGGACTGTTGTTATCCTTCATGGTGTGTTGTGGCTGCTGATATACCCTGGTTTGGGTGCTATTGCTGAGTTGTTTTGGCCACGTTAGGGCCAAAACCTACTCTGAGTTGCCTTATAGGCTGGAGCTGTGTCTTACCTTTTGCTTGGGACTGTCACCGGTCGTTTTGCTTCTTCACAGGGCAGTGAATGAAGTTGTTTGGCTGCTGGTATGCAGTGGTTGAACCTTGGACTGTGTTGGTTTGGCTTGTCTGTTGAAAGCCTGTGAAACCTAGCAGTGTTGGTTTGGCTGTTATGTGTCCCCTTGGCTATGTCTAAGCCTGCAATTGACCCTTATTCCGGAGGAATCATGCCCAGCTCGGGGGTGGCAACGTTGCTGAGAGATTGATGAGCAAGCTGGCCTATGGTTGGGTGGAACGTTGCAGCGACGTAGCTGGTTGCGGGTGAATTCTTCATTAACAGATAAGTGCTGCCAGTCTATCTCTGCAATTATAACAATTGTATATGGAATTATGATGAACATGTGATTGCTGGAATGTATGTGTGATTCCGCTGTATGATCAATGATAAATGCATCTGTGTATGCTTGTAAGTTTCAATTCTAGCATTTGATTTCTGTTTATGTTCATGGGGCATTTTGCCCGGCTGTGTTTGTTGCGCTGGTCGTGTCCTCTTCGCCGGGTGAGGGACGGGGACGTGACAGATTCGACCCTTCATTATCCCTTGTGAAGCTATATAAGGAACCCCTTGGCACATTGAAGGCATATAGAGAGATTGAAAGCAACGAAACTATAGTCCATTGTTGCCGAAATTTATGCTTGAGTCTGCATCCCTTTGTTCCTTTGGAGCACTGTTGCGTTCTTCCCAAGCTTGCCTTTTGCTAGTGAGCTTGCTATCGTGAGATGGAGGATTGAGGTGGTGGAGGCCCAAGTGGGGGATTCATTTTCTCCGGTTCGCAGACGTGCCGTCAGAGGTTGTATCTATCTTGTAATCTTTGATTTATATTAATAAGAACCATCTTTTCTGATGTGTATTTGATTGAATATTGTATCCATTGGAATATGTCAAATGCTTTTACATTATTGATTATATATGCTAGAATAGATCTAACACCATGATTTATAGTATGCTTGTATTGTTTACTTGTTGTTGAGGAAGTATTATATCAATTCAAGCTGAAGATTGGAAAGCTCAACGGGGATCTACTTCAACCATCCGGAATAAGGTACGAGGTCTGATCCTTTAGTGTTAGACATTTTATTTCTATTGCATATTGGGAAAGATTGATTTCTGGAGTCAAAGTTGTCTGTTGTGGTACCCCAAGCCATAGGAATTTCTCTACGTAATAGAATTGGCGACTCCGCTGGGGAGTTCCTAGCAATTGTCCTTTGGGGGTGATTTTCTTGGCATTCAATGTATTTGAATTGCTCTTTCTCTCTTGTTTCTGTGTCAGGTCTGGAGGCATGTATGCCTGGTAGAGTCTGATTGGAGTGAAGTTTGTCTCAGCCTGTCTGTTTGCCTTTTTTTATGCACCTTTTCTTCCTTTACACGGGTTTTTGATTTACAGTCACGTATACACGCGGTTTCCTCTGTGATTTCCGCGTATACACGTGGTTTTACTGTGAACAGTCGCGTATACCCTGGATTTTTCCCTTTTTGTGGAAGTTAATTGGTTGCTGGATGAATGCTATTAGTTGCTGAGTCTCCTTTGGCACTGCCTGAGTCTGTTTTGACCTCTGGTTCTGACTGGAAACGTTTTTTTTTAGCCTACATTTTTTTTAGGTAAGTTCTTGTCATGGCATTTTCGATTTTTTGTTTGAGATTAGTGCATTAGAGGTATTTTACCTTAGTGCTTTGCTTGGCTGCTGTCTATGTGTGCTTGCAGAGTCTGGGGGTGGTAGAATCATTCTTTTGCTTTTTGCATCTCTTATATTTTCAAAAAATCCAAAAACATTTGTTTATCATAATGCATTGCATTTTGCACTTTGCATTGTACTTGCACTAGATCTAGATTTTCTTTGGAGTACTAGTTAGGACTTCATATAGGAAAAATTTGCATTCATCATTTGAAGACGAATTGTGTATTTCACATAGTAGCATACCCTGTTTACATGGACACAATGCATTTTCATTGATTGTTACGGTGTGCATTTTACTTCAGGTTGCATCATAACACCACTAGTTGCATGACCATATCCTATTTTTGAGTAATAAAGCCAACTAAAATCAACGCTAATTAAAATGAATTGCACTCTTTTCTTTTCTAGGGTGCACCAACAAGCTTAGGTTTTAGGATCTTGGAATAGTTCATTGTAAGTCAATTCTCCAAGATCACTAAACAACAACATCTAGGTGTCTTTCCAGAGAGTGTGTGAAATCCTTGGTATAACCATCGTTCTCAGGATCCTCCTCTCAAATGGGAGTCAAGCACGAGGCAGTGTGAGCGGTTATTGATTGGGATGACCCCTAGTCATAACTGAGTAGCACCGGAGATATTTCCAGGATTGTATTCGTATCTGGGGGCTCTTTCGAGAGTTTCGGGATTTGCTACCCTGCCCATACGGTCAATCCCGCTTGCGATTGTCCACCTGAGCTTTGATTATATTGAGGTGACCTTAGTGACCTTACCTAGGATATCGAGGGGGTACTTGTAGAGGTTATTTTGCAGGTGTCCCGGCCAGGTTGGGGTCAGAAAACACAGTCGCTTTACGCGTTGAAGCTGAGGGCCACAATAATTGGTTACGTACCTCCGCTTGTTGTGCATGGGAGTCTCAGGCCTCTCCTAGGTGAGACATATCTACTTCATTCGGGAGCTCACTTATCCAGCCCTTGTTTGCTTGCATTTGGATTTAGATTTTATTATTGATTGCTCTGTGCACGCTAGTTGGCCTAGGGTTTACGTAAATAGAGAGTCTTTGCTTTTTGTTGAGTCATTGTGGATTCGAGTGCGGTTCCGCGCCATTCTTGTCGGTTAGCAGGACTTCCACCTTCCACTTCTCCTCCTCCTTTGGGAGAGAGGCCTAGACAGTCTAGGCGGACTATGTCACACACTGATTCACACACATGGAGGATCATTCAGAGACTATTCCTGAGCCACCTCCTCTCCTTCGTGTTGATGATGGGGAATTTACTCCTACATACGATCCTTCACCTGATCTAGCTGAGTTCGGTCCTGTGATTTCCCAGATAGGATCTTTGCATGATAGAACTACTCACTCTAGGGCTGATTCTCCGTTGACACATTACCGGTATGGCATGCCGGAAGATGCCGAGACTCACTTTGAACCTGCCAGCACTAGCTATGGTAGTTATGCTACGACTGGTTTTCCTATGCACGATTTGACATTCCATGTCGAATCCGACTTTGAGCCTAGCACTATGCCTAGGGGAAATCCCATTCCTTACCTTGCGGAGAGGTTTGGTAGTACTAGTCACATTGCACCTTCCATCCTAGTGGTGGAAGCTCCATTGCATCCCCCTCCTAGGTCTAGGGTTAGTGATCCGATTAGGATACCAGGTCCAAGACGGGTGACAATAGGCGGTAGTACATATCTTATTACTCAGATTCCTTCGTCCTCAGTTCCGAGTTCTTCAAATGTACATCCTCCACCTTATCCCCATGGTCCTTTGAGCCGATATATGGCTACGAGTCAGATCCATATGGCGGTTACTAGGCCAATTGTGTCTCAAGTTCATATACCACCCGCTGCTTCGGGAGGCTATATTCACACTTATAGTGGTCAGCATGTTACGTCGGGGGTATATATACCTACTTCTGGTATGTATGTTCCCCCTTCTGGAGCTTCTCTTCCTACCTACGGAGTGTCCCATGGGACATCGCATGTGATGACCTATGGACCTTATTACGGTCTGCAGTATGGACAGGTTTCTTCACCTTACGGAGGCGGGTATCAACAACCTGCTTACTCTCCTAATTATGTCTTCGTAGCTCCTACTAGTCAAGGTCCACCTTACTATGGTACTTCCACGTCACCTTATATAGGTCAGACAGGAGGAGGACACTATGGCCAAGGCCATGGTGGTGCTCAAACCTATGTGAACCAGGGAGCGATCCATCGACCTCATCATCCTAGGATCCCTTTCCTCGCGACGCTTAACCTTCCTGATTTATCGAGACTTATGAACGATCCCGTGGCTCATGACCCGGCTTGGCCGGCTATCCCTACCAAGCTTCCTTCGGACATACCTAAGTTCAAAGGCAAACTGGGAGAGGATCCGAGCGAACACGTTACCACATTTCACCTTTGGTGCTCTTCGAATTTGTTACATCAGGACTCAGTCCGCTTGCAACTATTTCAATGCACCCTCATAGGGCCTGCTATGAAATGGTATATAGAGCTACCAAAGGGAGCCTTTACCTTGTTCGACGATCTTGCGATGACTTTTCTTAATCACTTCCAGCTACCAGTGCGCTATGACGTTGGTACTGAACTCTTGTCGACATTTCGGCAAGATAAAGCCACCCATATTTTTGATCATATTCAGGATTGGCGTAGAAGGAAGAGATTAATTAAAGCTTTTATACCGCCGGAGTTCCTTCTCGAGTGGTTCCTCAAGTCTTTATTGCCATATATCGCGAAGGATGTTTCTACATCCGGAGTGCAGAATGAGGAACAAGCAATCTTTAGGGCATAGGAACTAGACTTGATTTATGCTCAGTCCGGTTTGTTGTATGAGATTATTCCCAACGCTCCTCGTTCTAGTTTTGATCCCAAGGTCAAACCTGGACCACATGCCGATGGCATTGTGGGTTGTGCAAGTGCGAAACCTGCAGATTTGGTTGCAAAACAAGTTAGTCAATTGTCGCTCAACTAGTATGCTTCGGGACAAGCTACGGCTTTGTCTCAACCCACCCAAACGGCGAGTGTACTTTCTATGCAATCGTCGGACCAGAAGGGTAACCAGCAACCCGGACGGAATAGAAAAAAGGGTAAGAATAATAATCGAAAGAGTGGGAATAGGAATGAGAATGCTTCCAATAATGACAAGAACGGTCAGAATGCTGGTGGGGACAAGTAAGAGAAACGTAAGGTTAAATTCCCTTGCAAGCTATGTAAGGATGATCACCTCACTTACTTGTGCCCTCAAATTGATGAAGCTTCGAGACTCTTAGCACAAGGCCCAGCTGTGCTAACGAACCCTTTACAGCATAACCAGAATATGAACTCGAAGTCCCAGGAGCAATCTAGTGAGAATGATCCACCAGAGGCTAGTGCTCGTGGGTGCATTAACATGGTCCGTGCTGCAAAGGTTGTGACTCATGTGAAAGATTATGGATCATCACAACCCAACCCAGGAAAAGAACCTGATCCACCAAGAACCCCTTTGCGCATTGAGAAACCTGCGGATAAACCTGAGGCTACACCTCGCATTCCTAAGGGGGTACTTAAGCGCTCGGGGCATAATCCAAATTCCTGAGCCGCCTAGAATTATTTAGTTGTCGAGGATTTGGGCCATACTCCTTGTGTGATGTCTAGATTGGAAGTGCTTCAGAGTTGTCCTTCGCAAAGGAAGGCTTTGCTTTCTGCTCTTGGTGTGAATGGTGATGATTCTTCCTCAGTGATCAAATTTGAAACCGCAGGCCATCAACCTCGCTTGCCCTACTATGTGTCGCTTTTGGTACACATAGAATGTCTTAATATGATCATCAAGTGCACTGTGATTGATGAGGGTACTGCTGCATCTGTGATGTCTTTGTCCTGTTGGAAGGGTCTTGGTTCTCCTGAGTTGTCGAAGTCAGCGACTATGTTAACTGCTTTTTATGGGAGATATTTTAGGCCGCATGGCATCATTCCGTCCCTTAAAGTCCATTTGGGAGGGAAGACCATTGCGATAGAGGTTGAGGTGGTTGATGCGCCCCTCGACTACAATCTCTTGCTGGGTCAGAACTGGATGTATAGTATGCAAGCCGTTGCTTCTTCCGTGTATCGCATTGTATGCTTTCCTCATAATGGGAATATTGTAACGATTGATCAAATGACATTCAAGAATTCCCCTGTTACTGCATCTTTGGGAGCTTCGGTCCCGGTCGTTGAACACTCTCGGCCGGCAACTGGGAGTGTGGGTGTAGGCATGTATCCATCCCTCATGGGAAGCTTTAGTTGTCCTGCGCCGGTCCTCATGATAGGATCTTGTTTTGATAAGGCTTCGACTTCTATGACCTCAGTGTCTTTTCACACGACTCATATGGGAGATCCTTGGATTCTTCCTACACTGAGTATTTCGAGTGAGCCTGTCGAGACCAACGTGCCGCTTCCTACAACCATGATAGCTTATCAAGCCAATCTTATGAATGTTGCAGAGCCTTGTTCTTCTTCTTCGCGGACGGAAAAGGAAGACCCCTATGTACTGCTGGCATGGGCAGTACAGTCTTCTCATGCCCATGACTTCCTGGATACGGTTTTCCCTTCAGATGAAGTGATTATCGAGGCTATGTCAGGCGTTGAGCCGCCATGGGAGGAACTTCATCATAGATCATATTTCCTTCCACCGCTTAACCGTTTGGAGCATGAGGATTAAAGGGAGATTCTTAGTAAGAGAGTTGGTAGTCCCATGATTCCATTAAGCTCTCTTGGTCAGATGGCTAAGGGGAACATGGCGAACATATCTTCCACAATTTCTATCAACATCTCTCAAAATCCTGGCACCATTGAGAATGTCTATATTGGGGCGGATTGTTCCCATGCTGAGATTCTCGAATATACCGAGCTATTCAAGGAATTTCATGATATTTTTGCTTGGTCTTATGATGAGATGCTAGGTATTGACCCTCAGATTGTCGAACATGAGATTAATACTTACCCCAACGCTAAGCCTATTCGACAACGTTTACGCGCCGTGAATCCTAGGAAAGCACCCGCCATTAGGGCAGAGATAGAGAAGCTGTTGAAAGCTGGTTTCATCTATCTCGTTCCCTTGATGGAGTGGGTTTCAAACCCTGTTCCAGTGGATAAGAAGCAGGGAGCGATCCGAATATGCACTAATTTCCGCAATTTAAATCGTGCCTGTCCTAAGGATAACTTCCCCACACCATTTATAGATCAGATTTTGGATGAGTGTGCGGGTAGCGAGGTGTTCACCTTTATGGACAGCTTTTTCGGGTATAATCAGATCCAGATCAAACCTAAGGACCAACACAATACTACATTTATTTGTTCTTGGGGAACATTTGCATATCGGAATATGCCTTTCGGCCTTAAAAACGCCGGAGCTACATTTCATCGGGAAATGACCTTGATTTTCCATGATCTCAAGTCTATTATTGAAGTATTTTTGGATGATCTTTCTGCTCATTGTCATATGAGAATGCGTCATTCCTATCACTTGAGATTGGTATTCGAAAGATGTCGGCACTATTCGGTTCGATTAAATCCTCATAAGTGCATCTTTTGCATAAAGTCAGGTCGTTTATTAGGATTCATCGTGTCAAAGGAGGGCATAAGAGTCGATCCCTTAAAGGTTGAGGCAATACTTCAGTTGTCTCCCCCGAAGAATATTCGTCATCTTCAGTGTTTTCAAGGTATGGAAAACTTCTTACGAAGATTTGTGGTCAATTTTTCCAATTTGACTAGAGGATTCATGCGTCTCTTGAAGAAGGATACTCCCTTTGAATGGGATGAGCAAGCCTAGGAGTCCATCGATGCACTTAAGCAAGCCCTAGCATCGACCTCGGTGATTAGTCCTTCGGATTATAGCTGTGATTTCCTATTATATGTGGCCGCGTCTTTAGAGACGATTGGTATGGTTTTGGTTCAGGAGGATGAGGAGCTCCAGGAGCATGTCATATATTATCTGAGCTAAAACCTTATTGACGCAGAGATTCGTTATTCTCATGTAGAGAAGCTTGCTTTAGCGACCGTACATGCGGTTCAGCGTTTGAGACATTATATTCTCCTTCGCCAGACCTCAGTTGTGGCCCATGTCAATCTGTTTCAGTTCATCCTCACACAAAGGATGATTGGGGGAAAGTATAATAAATGGATTGTCATCCTGCAAGAGTTCGATCTCGAATTTGTTTCGGCAAAGTCGAAGAAGTCGTTAATTTTTGTAGAGCTTATATCGGATTTCCTGAGCGAGGCCGAGGAGTCAGTTTGTGAAGATACGTTTGTTGATGAATACATCTTCTTAATCTCAATGTCTAACCCATGGTATGGAGATATCATAGTATATCTGCAAACACAGAGGATCCCTACTCACCTCTCGCGAGATGAACGACGACGATTACGTCACGTCTCTAAGAACTACCTTATAGTGGACAATACTTTGTACCGCCATGGGGTAGATTCCATTTTACGACATTGTTTAACTCATGAGGAGGCTGAGGTTGTGCTAAATGATTTCCACGGAGGGGCATGTGGTGGTCATTTATCTGGGCTTTCTACAACTCAAAATATTTTGAGAGCGGGTTATTTCTGGCCGTCGATCTTTAAATATTGTGTTGATGCGGTCAAGAGGTGCCACCCTTTCCAGGTGTTCGCACGGAATATGCACTCGAAGCCTGCCCCATTACATCCCATTATCACCACCAGTCCCTTCACCAAGTGGGGGCTCGATTTTATGGATTGCAGCCCAGCTTCGGCTGGGGGGCACCATCATATTATAGTGGCTGTGGATTATTTAATGAAATGGGCTGAGGCAATGCCTATAGTAAAATCTGACGGTGAGACAGCCGCTCACTTCGTATTCAACCAAATCATTACTCGGTTCGGGATTCTGAAAGAGCTTGTCACTGACCATGGCTTGCACTTTCAGAACCGTATGATGGAAGAGTTGGAATCCAAGTTAGGGTTTAAGCAAGAGAACTCCTCTTCTTACTACCCCCAAGTGAATGGACAGGTTGAAGCAATGAATAAATCACTTAAGTCCATTCTCCAACGAACCATTGCATAGAGCAAGACGAATTCTCATATTATTTTATACCCTGCTTGGTGGGCATATCGAACCGCGGTTAAGACTACCACTGGTTTTTCTCCATATCAGCTTGTGCATGGAGTGGAGTCAATATTTCCGATTGAATGCGAGATTCCTTCATTGAAGCTAGCTGTGGAACTCTTACCAGACACTTCACCTTCGGAGGAGCATTTGGTCCACCTCGAGCAACTTGATGAGCAGCGTTGAGATGCCTTGGTGGCTTTAGAAGTTAATAAGCGTTGCGTTAAGGTCCAATATGACAAGTCTATTCGTCCAAGAGTGTTTAGTGAAGGAGACTTGGTCCTCTTGTGGGATCAATCGAAAGAACCCTTGGGGGCAGGGAAATTTAATCCTATGTGGCATGGTCCTTACGTGGTCAAGTGTGTCTTAGAGAAGAGTGCCTATGAGTTAGTCGATTATGAAGGCACAGCTTTGGCGGAGCCTAGAAATGGGCTCTATCTCAAAAAATACTATGCATGATATTTATCCAAGGATGCTTGTTGTATATTATTGTACAGCTTTGCATAGTTAGGTCGTTTTCTTATCGTGATCGGGTTTGTGATTAGTTTCCATTTCTTTTGGCAGATGTCAATGGAATCTTCCACCTACATAGGATTCGTGGACGGTGCAAGCCGTCACACTCAGCACTTAGCCTCTGCTGCTTGGGTGATTTATACTCCTATGGGTCAGGTACTGTCTTCAGGAGGTGTATGTCTACGACCATCTTCCAACAATGTTGCTGAATATAGTGCCGTTATCAAGCTTCGACGGGATTCCATTTCACATGGTGTTCTATCTCTTGAGGTACGTCTTGATTCGGAGTTAGTAGTGTCACAGCTCAATGGTTTGTACCATGTTAGAGATCCGACGTTATTAAGAAGATTCTTACGTGTGAGATTGTTAGAACGACAATTTGATAGTTGTTATGGAGAGAAATTCCTATGGCTTGGGGTACCACAACAGATAGCTAGACTCCATAAATCAATCTTTCCCAATATGCAATAGAAATAAAATATTTAACACCAAAGGATCGAACCTCGTACCTTATTCCAGACGGTTGAAGTAGATCCCCGTTGAGCTTTCCAATCTTCAGCTTGAATTGTTATAGCGCGTCCTCAACAACAAGTAAACAATACAAGCATACTATATTTCATGGTGTTAGATCTATTCTAGCATATATAATCAATAATGTATAAGCATTTGACATATTCCAATGGATACAATATTCATTCAAATACACATTACTGGACAGGAAAAGATATTTCTATTAATATGAATCAGAGATTACAAGTGACAACCTCTGATGGCACGTCTGCGAACCGGAGAAACTGAATCCCCCACTAGGGCCTCCACCACCTCAATCATCCATCACTTCGATAGTAAGCTCACTAGCAAAAGGCAAGCTTGGGAAGAACACAACAGTGCTCTAAGGGGCAAAGGGATGCAGACTCAAGCATAAGTTCTGGCAACAATGGACTATAGTTTCATTACTCTCAATTCTCTCTTATCCTTTCAATGTCTCAATGGGTTCCTTATATAGCTTTTCAAAGGGATACTGAAAGGTCGAATCCGTGTGATCTCAAGGCATATGGAAGGCCATGAGTCATATGAGTCGGATCCAAGTCAAGGAACGCTCCAAAAGGATTTGGATTATGTACACATCCCGATGTACGCGACTATAGAGGGAATATCCGCGTATGTACGTGGTTATCGGGGAAAAAACCGCGTATATCACTTTTCTTATGTTTTTAGGGATGGTCAAGGATACATCAAAAGACAAAAAGTGGTCCATAGGGGCTAATGAGTCTGCAGCGGGACAGGGGAAGGCCATACAATGTGTGATTCACCTAGTGTGGTGAAATCCGCTATAACAGATGCCCCATAATGTATGAGATCAGAGGGGTTATACGATGGCCGAAAGACATTATAAGTCCATCCCAGAAGTGAAGTGATGAAGGTACCCAAATGGAAGACCAGCCACCCAATCAGCATAGTACAATAATACAACTCTGCATATAACTGCAAATACATACAGCAGGCCCGGATACATAAGAGTACAATGGCCATGAATAGGCATGAAACATGATAACACATATGTGGTCATCGCCACGTACAATATACATAGATCAGAATCTCCATGATGAATATATACAAAGGACCATGATCTCCACAAAGGATGAAGATATATAATAGATCAAGATCTCCATAGTGGCTGGAAATGTCTGACATATACTGGAACAAGTCACGAGAGATGAAATCTCATGAACACTGGCACGATCAGGGAGGTAGCATATAGTGGATGCCACCAATCTGGAAGGTATTCTACACACATCGCTATGAGTGCCTGTCCTACTATGCGAATAGAGGTGTCGAGGTCGAACATAGTAGTCCATCGTCTGATTACCGATCATTGATGTATACTGTTAACAGACGCGAGATCACCCACCAATAATGAAAATGGGAATCAAGGTACTAGAGTGCAAACTAACAAGTGTGAATAAATGTGTTGAGGTCAAACACTTGAGAGAATCCATCGATCAGGGGACGTTGATGTATTCCCAAAACTGTCGATGGCGAGAGAACCTGCCACTGATAACTGCAAGTCTCAAGGCACTCAAAATCACTCTAGAATCCAATCCCAGAATAAATGATCTGAAGTCGATGGGATGACATCCACTGGAAGGAGGGAATTAGGGCATCCCCCATCATCCAACATGAGGTACTCAGCAAGGCTGTAAAATGTGGAAGGACTCGATCATAAGGTGCACGAAACAGTAGCTGTACCGGGAATGGCCGACATGCAAAGTCAGGATAACTGAGGAATGGCTGACTCAGGTTTCAACTTCCTTCGAACAAGAGCATAACGGTGTATGGTGACTAAACGAAGGCAACATAGACTCGATATACAAACTGGGACATCTCTATGACGCAGGAGGCATCAATAGAGGCTCCATAGGGACTGGAAGCATAACCAGTCAGTGGAGATAAAACTCAGATAAACAAGTACAGCTCCTAAAGTCAAACTATAACCCAACCAATGGATGTGATATACATTGCTCTGTTCGAAGGCAACACGACTCGACAGCTGCCAAATATAATATCTTTTCTTGTCTGGCTTTTTGATTTTTTTTTTGGTGTTTTTCAGTTATTTGAAAAGCTTGAAAAAAGAATAAACTAGCTGTATAGTTACAAACTAGGAGGAGACGAGTGTCATGAGGGAAAACAAACTAGTTCCAAGCAGTGGAACATACCTATGCTCAATGCAAGGATACATGTGTAGGATATCGACACTCGGGGGAAAATCCCCTCCCGGTAAAAAAGGAATCAAGCTGCGAAGGATAAAAAAAGGCTCTGCATGGCTAGACATGAGACAAGCTCGGGCTATATGGCTGAAACGCAATGTCAGGGGAGCCGGCATAAAGCTCAATAAGACAGGAAAAGCTCATGATAATGCATCCACAACTTGATACAAGGGAGTCTGGGGGATCATGCCCAGCATAAGATCAAGAGGAGTATGAGGCTCTTGCTAAATGTCATGGCAATACTATACAATGGATTCCCAAACCCTAAAGGAGGAAACATCAGCATGGGCACCAAATGCAAATAAGGCGCTAACTAGGGTACCCATGTAAGGTGAGGCTCTACCACTCATATCATGCCACTTCTATAGCGGCAAGAAGGTTCCATGACATAATAGAGTGGGTTCGTACCTAAGGATATAGTGACATGGTCATAAGGTCATGCAAAATGCAAACGGTGGTGAACCTAACCTATATGCTAGTGTAGACGTTATACCTGAGATCAGTACAAACGGGTCAATCCCTAGGCTGAAACGGCGTTGCAAACGGTCTTCTACATCACAGATTAGGTCAGAAACGGTCCAAAATGGTTAGAAACTGTCAAAATTATAGGAAAGGGGGTAAAAATTTTCAAATATTTGAAAAAATTTCTATAAATAGTAAAAAATAGAAATCATTTGAAACTTTTACCCATTGGAGCTCTGATTTTCAATTGCAAATTCCAGGAGATCCAGCCGGTGGAATTCACAACCGTTTCTTCCAGGTATTTACTCATGTTCTCTGCTTGCATTTCAATATAATTTTTACAAGTTTTCATGGTCAAATGAGTTTTTTAAGGCCAAATCTACATGAGCGTTGCGGCCCATATGGGTATCGAGGCTTTTTCCATGTATAGGGATGGCTATACATGGAAAAGGGGCTGGAAACTGCGTACATACGCGGATGTTTGCAAAACAACCGCGTATGACGCTGCGTAAAAGGATTACAAGAATCTAATGGATATTTGGTCAATTTCTCATGCAGGATGGTGCTAGAGTGGCGAGAACGCGAGCATGGTGAAGTAGAGGAAGCAGTAAGGGCTGACAGAATGGCTCAAGAATCTCTAAGAAGATATGGACTCTACAATTTCTGGTGCCTAGGTGGCTTGAGGGCCAAACCAGGACTGCTACAGATGCTGGTAGACTATTGGGATCCAGACTCAAAGTCCTTCCGAATAGACGGCATGTCCCTCACCATTGAGGTGGAGGATATCTACTTTATCACAGGTCTATCTAGATGAGGGGAGATGGTGAACCTTCGTGCCCGAGGAGGGCCAGGTCATGGGCTTACTATCGATGAGTACATAGCTGTGTACTGCTACCCCGAGACTGAGAAGGTGGGGAGCCAAGTTCCCACCAACGCTATACAGGTGCTGGGCCTAAAGGCCATACTACTGACGTTGGGCAGGATAGCAGGCTTAGCATCACTCCATCAGGCCTCTCGGCCACTGATGTTCTATGCGGTGGAGTGTATGACACCGACCATCTACGACTGGAGTACTTCACTACTGAGCAACATGAAACATCAGCTCAGTGAGTGCAAGGCAGGTAGGATACGAAACTTCGGGTTTAGCAGCATCTTGAGCACATTTTTCTTCAAGCGTGTTCCAGGATTGAGCCCTAGAGTGGATGTTCCTCTCCACGGGGTTCGAGATCCGGCCCAACGACATTGGGCAGACGCGTTGCGCAGACTCGGGGATGGTAGGGTGGCCAACCCTTATCCAGCAGACTTTTTTCCATGGTGGCGACGACAGATTGTTGCCATAGATGACTACCCTTATGTAGGGATAGATTTCCGTGGAGATCCGGACATGCCATTACCACCAGGATTAGCATATGGAGACATAGGTAACGAATCTCGACCCTTACTCTTTTAAAAAAAATTTGAATTATTTAATTTTTTTGTGTTTTCTTGATTAATGGAATAAAAAAGACATGGTTTTGGGTGACAATACATAATGACATCTACCATTCATGTGCAGATGTAGGACCACGGTGACCAGAGGGCTTCCCACGTCATAGACGGAGGGGAAGAGGAGATGATATCACCGGTGTGGATGCAGAGCGAACGCTCCAAAGCATCCATACCAACTTCGTGCGACTTACTCACAGGGTTCCCATGGCGCAAGTCTAGGACTTTCCTGAGGCTATGCAGAGACAGGTGGTGGGTGTACCACATGCATGGGTGCGTTTATTCCAGCGGCTAGCTAGAGCCGTGGTGACATATCATGATCACAACCCTCCTCCACCTCCACAGGAGTAGACACTTGGGAGTGTATCTATTTTGTACTACCGTGTATATTATGGTGGCTTTCAAAGCCCCAATTTTGTATTATGACACTATGTATTACCACATTTTTGATATATAAAAAAGTTTTATGGTGATCGGTTTATTTATTTACATGTGTAAAAATTGTGTTTATGATTAATTTATGATGAATGAAACAAATGCCAATGTAACACATAGTTAGCATATGAGTCAGCAATTGGATTATAATTTCTCGGAATGTGTATATATGTTATACTCTCAAATTGCCGTTCTAACAATCTCACACGTAAGAATCTCCTCAATAACGTCGGATCTCTAACATGGTACAAACCATTGAGCTGTGACACTACTAACTCTGAATCAAGACGTACCTCAAGAGAGAGAACACCATGCGAAATGGCATCCCGTAGAAGCTCGATAACGGCACTATATTCAACAACATTGTTGGAAGATGGCCATAGACATACTCCTCTTGAAGACAGTACATGACCCATAGGAGTATAAATCACCCAAGCAGCTGAGGCTGAGTGTTGAGTGTGACGGATTGCACCATCCGCTAATCCTATGTAGGTGGAATATTCCATTGACATCTGCCACAAGAAATGGAAACTAATCACAAACCTGATCACGATAAACAAGACCTAACTATGCAAAAAAGCTGTACAATAATATACAACAAGTAGCCTTGGCTAAAGATCATGCATAGTATTTTTTGAGATAGAGCCCATTTCTAGGCTCCACCAAGGCCATCCCTTCATAATCCACTAACTCGTAGGCACCCTTCTCTAACACACACTTGACCATGTAAGGACCACGCCACATAGGATTGAACTTCCCTGCCCCCAAGGGTTCTTTCGATTGATCCCACAAAAGGACCAAGTCTCCCTCACTAAACACTCTTGGATCGACAGACTTATCGTATTGGGCCTTTACGCAACGCTTATTAACCTCTAGAGTCACCAAGGCATCTCTACGCTGCTCATCGAGTTGCTCAAGGTGAACCAAACGCTCCTCCAAAGGCGAAGTGTCTGGTAAGAGTTCCACGGCTAACTTCAACGAAGGAATCTCGCATTCAACCGGTAATATCGAATCCACTCCATGCACAAGTTGATATGGAGAAAAACCAGTGGCAGTCTTTACCGCGGTTCGATATGCCCACAAAGCAGGGTATAACATAATATGCCAATTCATCTTGCTTTGTACGATGGTTCGTTAGAGAATGGACTTAAGTGATTTATTCACTGCTTCAACCTGTCCATTCGCTTGAGGATAGTAAGAAGAGGAGTGCTCTTGCTTATACCCTAACTTGGATGCCAACTCTTCCATCATACGGTTCTGAAAGTGCGAGCCATGGTCAGTGACAAGCTCTCTCGGAATCCCGAACCGAGAAATGATTTGGTTGAATACGAAGTGAGCGGCTGTCTCACTGTCGGATTTTACTGTAGGCATTGCCTCAGCCCATTTCGTGAAGTAATCAACAGCCACTATGATATGATGGTGCCCCCCAGCCAAAGCTGGGTTGCAATCCATAAAATCTAGCCCCCATTTGGTGAAGGGACCGGCGGTGATAATAGGGTGAACGGGGCAGGCTTCGAGCACATATTACGTGCGAACACCTGGCAAGGGTGGCACCTCTTGACCGCTTCAATACAATCCTTGAATATCGACGGCCAGAAATAACCCGCTCTCAAAATATTTTGAGCTGTAGAAAGCTCAGATAAATGACCACCACACGCACCTCCGTGGCAATCATTAAGCACTACCTCAGCCTCATCATGAGTTAAACAATGTCGTAAAAGGGAATCTACTCCACGGCAGTACAAAGTATTGTCCACTATGAGGTAGTTCTTGGAGACGTGACATAATCGTCGTCGTTCATCTCGCGAGAGGTGAGTAGGGGTCCTCTGTGTTTGCAGATATACTATGATATCTCCGTACCATGGGTCAGCCATTGAGATTAAGAAAATGTGTTCATCAACGAACGTATATTCACATACCAACTCCTCATCCTCGCTCGGAAAATCCGATATGAGCTCTGCAAAGATTAAATATTTCTTCGATTTTGTCGATACAAATTCGAGATCAAACTCTTGCAGGATGACAATCTATTTATTATATTTTCCCCCAATCATCCTACGTGTGAGGACGAATTGAAATGGATTGACATGGGCAACAACCAAGGTCTGGCGAAGGAGAATATAATGTCTCAAATGCTGCACCGCATGTACGGTAGCTAAGGAAAGCTTCTCAACATGAGAATACCGAATCTCTGCGTTAGTAAATGTTTCGGCTCAGATAATATATGACATGCTCCTGGAGCTCCTCATCCTCTTGAACCAAAACCATACCAATCGTCTCTAAAGACACGACCACATATAATAGGAAATCATGGCTATAATCCAGAGGACTAATCACCTAGGCCGATGCTAGGGATCGCTTAAGTGCATCGAAGGACTCCTGGGCTCGCTCATCCCATTCAAAGGGAGTATCCTTCTTCAGGAGACGCATGAAACCTCTAGTCAAATTGGCAAAATTGACAACAAATCTTTGTAGGAAGTTTTCCATGCCTTGCAAACACTGAAGATGATGAATATTTCACGGGGGAGACAACTAAAGTATTGCCTCAACCTTCAAAGGGTCGACTCTTATACCCTCTTTCGAAACGATAAATCCTAACAACCGACCTGATTTCACGCAAAAGATGCACTTATGAGGGTTTAATCTAACAGCATAGTGCCGGCATCCTTCGAACACCAATCTCAAGTGATAAGAATGACGCATCCTCATGCGAGAATGAGCAGTGAGGTCATCCAAAAATACTTCAATAATGGACTTGAGATCATGGAAGATCAAGGTCATCGCCCGCTGAAACGTAGCTCCGGTGTTTTTAAGGCTGAAAGGCATTTTTCGATACACAAATGTTCCCCAAGGACAAATAAATGTGGTCTTATGTTGGTCCTCGGGTTTAATTTGAATCTGATTATACCCGTAAAAGCCGTCCATAAAGGATAACACCTCGCTACCCGCACACTCATCCAAAATATTATCTATAAATGGTGTGGGGAAGTTATCCTTAGGACAAGCATGATTTAAATCACGGAAATCAGTGCATATACGGATCGCTCCCTGATTCTTATCCACCGGAACGGGGTTTGAAACCCACTTCGTCAAGGGAATGGGATAGATGAAACCATCTTTCAATAGCTTCTCTATCTCTGCCTTTATGGCGGGTGCTTTCCTAGGATTTACCGCGCGTAAACGCTGTCGAATAGGCTTAGCGTTTGGGTAAGTCTTAATCTCATGTTCGACAATCCGAGGGTCAATCCTTGGCATCTCATTGTAAGACCAAGCAAAAATATCACAGAATTCCTTGAACATCTCGGTATACTCCCGAATCTCATCTTGGGAACAATTCGCCCCAATGTAGACATTCTCAATTGTACCAGGATTGCGAGAAATGTTGATAGGAATAGTTGACGATATGTTCGCCATGTTTGCATCAGCCATCTGACCAGGAGAGGTTAATGGAACCATGGGTCTACCAACTTTCTGACTAAGAATCTCCCTATGATCCTCATGCTCCAAAAGGTCAAGCTCTGGAAGGAAGTATGATCTATGATGAAGTTCCTCCCATGGTGGCTCAACTCCTGACATAGCCTCAATAATCGCTTCATCTGAAGGGAAAACCGTATCAAGGCAGTCGTGGGCATGAGAAGACTATACTTCCCATGTCGGCAGCACATAGGGGTCTTCCTCCTCCGTCCGTGAAGAGGAAGAACAAGGCTCTGCAGCAGACTGGATATTAGCTTGGTAAGCTATCATGACTGCAGGCAACGACAAGCTCATCTCAATGGCCTCACTCGAAGGAATCGGTGAAGGAAGAATCCAAGGATCTCCCATATGACTTGTGCAAAAAGGCACCGATCTCGTAGACGTCAAAGCACCATCGAAACTAGATCCTATCATGAGGATGGGTGCAGGACAACTAAAGGTTCCCATGAGGGACAGATACATGCCTACACCCACACTCCCAGTTGTCGGCTGGGAATGTTCAACTTTCGGAACCGAAGCTTCCGAAGATGCAGTAACAGGCGGATTTTTGAATTCCATTTGATCAATCGTTACAATCTTCCCATTATGAGGAAAGCATACAATGCAAAACACGGAAGACGCAACGGCTTGCATACTATACATCCAGTTCCTTCCCAGTAAGAGATTGTAGTCAAGGGGTGCATCAACCACCTCAACCTCTATCACAATGGTCTTCCCTCCCAAACGGACTTTAAGGGAAGGAAGGATACCGTGCGGCCTAAACGATATCCCATCAAAAGCAGTTAACATGGTCGTAGATTTTGACAACTCAGGAGAATCGAGACCCTTCCAACAAGACAAAGACATCACAGAAGCAGCAGTGCCATCGTCAATCACAGTGCGCTTGACGATCATATTAAGACATTCTACATGCACCAAAAGGGACACATAGTAGGGCAAGCGAGGCTGATGTCCTACGGTTTCAAATTTGATCACTGAGGAAGAATCATCACCATTCACACCAAGAGTGGAAAGCAAAGCCTTCCTTTGCGATGGACAACTCTGAAGCACTTCCAATGCAGACATCGCACAAGGAGTAAGGCCCAAATCCTCGACAACTGAATAATTCTTGGCGGCTCGGGCATTTGGGTTATGACCCGAATGCTTAACTACCCCCTTAGGAATGCGAGGTGCAGCCTCAGGTTTATCTGCAGGTTTCTCAATGTGCAAAGGGGTTCCTGGTGGATCAGGTTCTTTGCCTGGGTTGGGTTGTGACGAAGTATAATATGTCACACGCGTCACAAATTTCGCGGCACGGACCATATTAATGCACCCACGACCACTAGTTTCAGCTGGATCTTCATCACTAGATTGATCATGGGACTTCGAGTTCATATTCTGGTTATGTGGTAAAGGGTTCGTTAACACAGCTGGGCCCTGTGCTATGAACTTCGAATCTTCATCCATTCTAGGGCACAAGTAAGTGAGGTGATCGTCCTATTGGCCCGATTTTCTGAATCTAAGCCAATAAGGAGGTTTTGTCCACACAATCAGCTTAAAGCAGCGTCCGGTATGTTTGAATTAACAAAACCTCGCAGGTTATGGTCCTGCTACCAGCTATTTTGTCTCTTAAGGAGAACTTAAAACCAGCAAAATCTAACCTACTCTAATGTTTATTTTACCTAAATATCTAAAATATCCTAAGGTTGCTTTTTTAAGGAAAGACTTCGATTTTTTGGGAAGTTTTCTGAATATGAAAACTTATGTAAAGTATGTAGAATGATCTAACAATTGCTAATTAATCTTAAAAAATAAAATTTAAACTGAATTATTCTACTTATTCTATTTACCCCTATCTCAGCTGAGAGCAAATTTAAGATTATATTAACTATTAATTAATAAAGATGAACAGAAAAACTAAAGTATAATTTAAACAGACACATTTAAATTATAACTAATAAGTCACTCTGCTATATGACAACAGAATTGAAACATAGTCTGTAAACACACAGTTAATTTCAACTGTCTGATATTAATTAATAATTAATTATCAAGGAAGCTATTTGAATTTAAGATAATGCCTATTTAAAAGTCACTGTCAACATACAAATAAAATTTTAAATAGACAGAAAATCATATCATTACAACTTAGGTTTATAGTAAAAATACTAATAAACAACATCATAATGAAATATTTGTTCAAAATACTAACTTGAGCTGATAAAGTGAAGGATGTAATTGAACATCAGTATGTCACAACACACTGAGTTAATATAAAGACAGAAGATAACAAGCTGAAATATATATATATAAATCCAAAAAAAACAAAATACCAGTAACAGTATCTGTCTGCAGATGTCCAGTAGCATTCACATCGAAGATTCAACTTCGAGTATGAGATAATACCAGTAATAGAATATATTTCAAATAAGTTTTTCTTCCAACACTCCATCCTCTCGAGTTCATCAAAACTCTTCACTTATATACTACTAAGATTCAGTTTTCCCTATTAATGTTGCATGCAACATTATAGGGATTATCTAACTAAAAAGGGCATCTAATTACACCTATTACTATAAACATAAATCGACTAGCCTGAGTCGAGGCACTTCAGAAAATTCTTACCCACTGATAAAACTCCAACTCGTAACCAAACAGCCACAACTCCATGTCAACGTATAACCATGTCCTGAATTTCTGGAAAAGGGTGGTGATAAATCCTCCTGCATTGAATTCAAACGAAGCATATTATTAAAACCAATTTAATACATAGATAACAGAAATAACTTGAAATTTTAAATGCATGCCTGTTAAATCTCTGATTTTACAGGCATGCGAAACCAGAATGACCATTACCTGTTTTGCAACAACCTAGGAAATGAGAAAATCATCAAGTTTTATTATGAAAAGCGACTGCTCTTCGAGCTTCTGCTAGCTTAGCCTTTAACCTGATAATTTTAATGTTTTGCTTTTCGATTCGTTCAAGTAGCAGCTGATTAGTACTTATGATTGATTTCTTGGATTTTTTGTATTGATTCTTCTTAGCGCTCATCTTTTTCCATCTATCAATCCACTCCAACAACTCTTTTCTAAAGGTTTTGTTTTCTTCTTCTAACAATGCTGTGCTGGATAGACACTGCTTGAGTTTTCCTTTAAACTCTGTAATTTTATCTTGGTAAACATTACCTAATACCTGCTGCAGAGTTTCATCCTCTTTGGTTACCTGAGGAGAATGAGGACTGTCACCATGTTGACTGTATGATGGTTCAGGATCTGCAATGTTTGTGTTTGTTTCTGGTTGATTTCCCTCGACCTCGTCTGATTGTGCATCACTTCCTTGTGCGATAGCAGAATTACCTACATCCATTGTATTAGGGATGGAAGACGGGATGTCATCCTCAATATCTACAACTGCAGGTTTAGTAGCTGTAGGCTTAGAAGCTTGTTGATCAACCTTATAACCTGAAATCGAATGAATACCATGCATGCTCCTTGTGACTCTTCGTGAAAATGATAGGTTTTCAAAACCAAGCCCTTCCTTGTCACAACAAATCTGAGCCAAATGATCTAATCTATGCATAGATTCTTTGTTTCATTCATCAGGTTTATTTGCTTCATACGAATTTTTACATTCAACATTATTATCCATTTCACCTTTGGCTAATCCTTCTTTTATGTTTACAGGGTTGCCATCATCCTTACCAGATAAGGGTTTATCCAAGACTTCCCTAGAATTGCAAGGAACTGAATCCCTGTCGTCATTCTCATTAATCCCATTGTTTATGGGCATACTTACGTCTTTGAATCCCTTGACCTCTGAACTATTAACCCCAGGATTTATGACCTTTCATTTCCTACGAGTTCGTGGGGATGGATTTGGCCAATACTGCGTCGGCCCCAATTGACAGTCGACTAAAAACTTATCCCAAGACTTACCTTTGGCAGATAATTGAAATTGAAATAACATTTTTATCAACCCGTGGTGACAAATACTACTGTCAGGGTTACTAAAATTTCTCACAGCTTGTGACATTTTTTTAAGACTTTGCCAAAGATAGAAAGGCAAATTAATCTTGTAACCCTTTACTGCTAACAACAATCGTAAATGGTATAAGTGCAAATGGGAGTATCGTCCACAATAGGACACGTACCTTACTAAGATTTCGTAGTAAACTCTCGATTCGGGCTTCAAAAATTTCACAGGGACGCCTATCTTCAGCTTCGCATTATCCGGTAATGGCATTAACAGAGCCAAGCATTTCTTCTTATTGACCATAGTGCCCTTAAACCAGCGTTCTCCAACCTGTGGGAGCTTAGTGGCTTCTGTAATCTTATCTTCGTTGACAATAAACTTGAAACCCCCAATTTGCACCCTGTCATGTTCAAAATTCATGGTGAACATCTTAGTAATCTCTACATGGTGACCATCGAAGCTCCTAAAGAAATGTACCCATCCCATTTTCTCGAATTTCTTGGCAACTTCCTGGTTAGCTTCTATAAGTTCAGATCCCGAAATCTCAAAACGATTCAGAGGAGACATGGTTTCTTCTGCACTCTCCTGGCTTCGACCTGAAATGAATGGAGAAGTGAACATAGAGGGAATAGGTATCCACACATATGACATGATGGATAGCTTTCGCATGCTTCAAATCTAACGGAGATACAATCTCTGAACCTGCCATTTTAGCCGGATTTTAAGTAGTGATAAGTGTTGCAACTTCACATTATATCATGATTCATGCCATTTTATCTATGCTTAACCACGACTGTTAGTAATAACTACTAAATTGGCGAACCAGAGATATGGTGATTGATAGATCATCATTTCATCCATTGATTATGGACAGTGGCTAATAATTAACAGGTACATCGACGTAAATTGAAATGACTATCAGCATTTAACACTGTCAATACAATACCTCCATATGCTCACAGCTGTCGACTTTGTCAAGAGGTGTAAGCCACGTTCTCATACCAGGTCATTAATCCAAATGATAATCATTTATCAACTTGACAAATGGCTTATTGTACGCTCAGCTAATCTTAACAGTCATCTCCATTTTAATCATGTTACGTGATGACATGCAGGGTAATAAAATCGCACTCTAATGTTAAGAATGCTTTGATGAAATAGCTAGATTAATATCTATGCTATGTATGTACAGGACTAAGTTTAAACCTTTCAAACATCCTATCAATACATATCTAACATTAGATAGGATATTTAAATGATAAACTATCATAAGTGAAACTTTCCATGACAAACATCGTTTATCATTTAACTATGATATTTACAAAAGGTCATAGTATGGTATTACATATGATATCAACTTTGAAAGTCATTCTTAGTTTTATGGCTTCGGACTAGTAATACCCTACTCAACACAAAATGTGTTTTAATGTTTTTCTCTTGGCACATTATTTCAAATTCCTTAAGTTTCATAAATTTATCTTAATGATTAAATGAATGCATAAAAATTTATGAGACTAACTGACAGTTGTTAAAGACCAAGTTTATGAGCAAGTTTCCTCCAGCTCTCGAAACATCATATCATTCTTCTTAGATTGAGAGTACCTTCAGAATCAATGATTCTGAAGGTGCTCTTTCATAATTTTGAATTAATAAATCACATGAAGAGCTGATCTCTCTTCATTTTATTAATAAAATGAAGAGGTTGTTGCTGGCTGCCAACAAATGGCGACGAACTGGGTGAACCAGTTATCTCTGCTTAAACAAAAATGATCAAAATGAAATCTTAAAACCTGTTAAAAATAATCAAAAAATCGTTTATCCATATTAAACCATTATTTACTCATATTCATAAGTATAACTCAGAAATATTCCATCCTTTAAAACATAAATTTGATTAGGGATAAACTTACAAATATCTTAGCCGAAGCAAGTACTTCTTAGTAAAGATGACCTGTACCATCAGCATAGAGTACTGTTCCACTGAAAACTTTCTAGAATCTGTTCCATAGCATAATCATTTTCTTTTTTCTTGCTTTTTCTTTTCTTTTAAAACAATAATTCTGCCTGAAGACTACTATCTGGGTTTGGTATCCCAATGTGATAGTATCATTCACGAGAGTTGTCTGAAATAAGCAAGCCGGCTCGTGATGAGACCTCCTGTCTTTTAATTTTTTTCTTAAAATCAAAAGCCATCACCCTGGTGATCAGACATGAAGTTATTCCAGACAACACTGATGATCATGATTAGGCCGGCTCATTACTGAGACCTCCTATTCTTCAGACAAAAGTTATGTTTTTATTGCAAATTTCATTTTTTAATTTTTATAAAACGAGAAATCATTACCCAGCGTGGTAACCAAACGACAATGTCAGTCATTAATATCACCAGAAAATGAATCAGCTGGCTCGTGATGAGACCCATTATATTTTTATTTCAAAACCAAAAGCCATTACTAGTTTTCTAATAATGTCATACCAGTGATATTTGTGATTCTGATCAGACCGGCTCATTACTGAGACCTTTCGTCTCTCACTTTAGCTTTTAATTAACTGGAATAGATGCTAGACAGTTCTCAAATGATAAAAAAATTTCTAAGACTGGTGATAGAGATCTGTAAAGGTTTTTCAAAAGTACAAGCTTCGAAAAAGGCATTTAATAAGCTATCCCCATTTAAGAAAATAACAAGATGAAGAAAAATCTGAGAAACACTTATAAATAGAAACAATGAAGGTCTTTTACAGATTCAAGAAATTTTGATCATCCTGAACAAATTTTTTAAAAGATTTCAGTCTAATATCATAATTCTTCAAGTTGATGAGTAAACTGATCTTATTTATTTACATTAATTATAGCTGCTAATTACATATTTCTGATTGAATGACTGGTTATATACACTAATTTTAACAATCTAAAATATTTGACTTTGGCAGAAAATTGATTAATTTACCAGTCTGCTAGTTTATATACAGAAAGACAAATTTATTTACAAACAACAAGTAGATATTTACAGTTTTAGACAGAAAACTATCAACAAAAATATTTTTTAAGAATCAATCCATTCACAGGGAATGTTTCGGACTGTCCTTCAAGTGTTTGCAATCGAAAGGTACTTGGACCTATTTTTTCGGAAATAACAAAGGGACCTAACCACAGTTTCTGAAATTTAGTATGATTAACCTTATCTTCGTGAGCTTTATCCCATTTTAAAACCAGGTCTCCTACCTGAAATTCTCGATCAGAACTGAAAGATTGGTCAAACCATGATTTTACAATCTGTTGATGCTTCTTAAAGTGTTGTTTTGATTTTTCCCTGTCTTCTTCTAATTTTAACAATGCATTAATTCTTTTTTCCATTGCTGGGCACTCTTCTTCCTGAACAGACTGAGCTAACTGTAATGAAGGTAAGAACAAATTTGGCGGAAGGATAGCTTCAGTTCCATATACTAAGAAAAATGGTGAGTTACCTATCGCAGCTTTAGGAGTTACTCTGTCTGCCCACAGAGCATTGACCAATTCTGTATGCCAGTTCCGATGGTGAACTGAAATAGTTCTTTTAAGAATTTTCAATAAATTTTTATTTGTTGATTCAGCTAAGCCATTCCCATGAGGATGGTAATTAGCTGAATATCTGACTCTTATTCCCTTCTCTAAAGCAAACCGAGTTAACTCAATTGATGAGAAATATGATGCATTATCGAAAACGAGAGAATCAGGAATACCAAATCTTGTTATGATAAAGAATTCCAAAAATAGTATAACCTGATTAGTATTCACAACTTTTAATGGTGCTGCCTCAGCCCAACAGGTGAAATAATCAGTTGCAATTATTATATATTTGTGTTGCATTGATGAGGGAGGGTTTATTGGACCTACTATATCGATACCCCATTGCTGAAAAGGTCTTTCAGCTGAAACAGGTTGTAAAGGGAAAGCATATTTTTTCACCCTTCCTGCAGCAAGTTGACATTCTTGACACTTTCTGACGAAGGTATAGGAATCACGAAACAAGGTAGGCCAATAATAACCAGCCCTAAGAATTTTGTGAGCAGTGGTCTCTCCACCAAAATGACCTCCTGCTGGTCCAGAATGCAATTCTTTCAGAATTATTTCTGTTTCATCTTTATCTAAACATCGAATGTATACTCCGTCTGAATTTCTCCTAAAGAGGATATTATCGATTAATAAGTATGGAGCAGACTTCAATCTAAGTGCTCTTTTCTTTTTTGGTTCTAAGTAATCAGGGGCATTCCCTGTTTCCAATAGTAACCGTATGTCTGTGTACCAGGAATCTTGAGGTGGTGGATAAAAATAAATTTCCCTGGTAAGTAAAGCTTCATCAATGACAGTTTCAGCTTTATCATTAGGCAAGTGAGCAGCTTCAGCAGCTAATTTACATAGCCCTTGACCTTTGATTATCATTGAAGGTTTGATATCTAGGTCATATTCTTGAAGAGCTGTCATCCAAGGTGCCCTCTTTTCTCCTAAATCTTTCTGTACTAACAAATTTCTGACTGAAGAATAAGGGACAATTATTTTCGTTTTAGATTTCAGCAAGTAAGGACGAAAATGTTTTACAGCTTTAAAAACGACAAAGGCTTGTTTATCAACTTCATGATAATTGAGTTCAGCACCTTTGAAATTCGAACTCATGAAGGAAATTGGGACTTCATTATTTTGCTGATTTAATTGGGTTAAAATTGCTGCATATGAAATATCAGAAGCAAAGGTGTACAATATGAAATCTTTATTAAAATCTAGACTTAGAAGACTAGGAGCTTCTGAAATGGCTTCTAAAATTTTCTGAAATGATTCCTTTTCAGTTTGTCCCCAATTAAACATAGCATCTTTTTTAATCATTTTCTGCAAAGGACGAATGATTTCAGAAAAACTAGGAATGAATCTCCTTACAAAATTAATTTTTCCTAAGAACAACTGCATTCCTTTCTTGCTAGCAGGATAGGTAATCTTCGAAATGGCTTGTGTTCTTTCGAGATCAATCATGATTTTGTGTTTCGAGACTACACATCCCAATAAGATACCTTCTGAAACAACAAATATTGTCTTTTTAGGATTTAAAGATATTCCAAATTTTCTACATCGTTCAAATACTTTTCTAAGATGATTAAGATGATCAGGCCGATGTTTAGAGTACATAGTAACATCATCGAAATAGACAACGACTGAATGACTGGTTAAGCCTCTAAAAGCAATATCCATTGCTCGTTGAAATGTTGCTCCCACATTGATTAACCCAAAGGGCATCGTGCGGTAGGCATACGTTCCCCATGGAGTTCTAAAAGCTGTTTTCAATTGATCATCTGGGGAGACCAATATTTGGTTGTACCCTGAGAAACCGTCAAGGAGAGACAGTATCTCAGACCCAGACACCTTCTGAAGAATTTGTTCCATGGGAGGAACAGGGTAATTATCCTTTTCAGAAGCTTTATTCAAATTTCTAAAATCGACACATAATCTAATATCCCCATTTTTCTTCCTAACTGGAACTAAATTTGCTACCCATTGAGTGTGTCTGATAGGGAAAATAATCTTGGCAGCTAACAATTTATTCAGTTCCTTTTTAATTATTGGTTCTAATGATGGGTGATATTTTCTTAACTTCTGCTGAAAGGGTTTTGATTCTTGTTTAATTGGAATTATATGTTGCATGACTTGAGTATTGAATGTTTTTAGGTCATCATATGTCCATGCAAATATATCTTTAAACTCCTTAAACAATTTTATGAAAGCTTTTTTTTCTATAGGATTACAATCTATTCCTAGATTTATAGTTTGGGGATTTGATTCTGTCCCCAAATTGATGGTTTCATATTTCATCCGAGAACTGTTTGTTTTACAATTAGGGACAGACTTAAACTTATCCTGCAGATCAAAAAACTTTTCTAATCTTAATACTGAATTGGGAACTGGTTTTACCTATTCGAAAGCTTTTTCAATTGAACATAAATCATTTATTACCGAAAAATCCCGCAGATTGTCATCATGAGTGACTTCATCTATTGTTGAATCTTTAAAGATATCCTCGTTTGTTAGAAAATTTAGTACCTGCGTATCATTGTCAAACACATGCCAATTAAAAATATTATCGGGTATGGAGGGCCTAAAAATCAATTCAACAGAAAAGAAATCTTGTGTAATATTTTCTGAAGGAATTAACTTGGATGCTACATTTGCCAACAAATCTGCTTCTTGATTTTGATTTCTAGGAACAGAAATTATGTTAAATGCATCAAAATGTGTGATAAGATTCCATACCTCTTTCTGATAACTCTGTAAATGTTCAGATAAACAGTGAATGGAATTACGAACCTGTTTAACAATTATCTCGGAATCCCCATAAACAATTATCTCTTTGATGCCCAAATCTATTGCCTTTTTCAAACCTTGTATTAAAGCTTCATATTCAACTGTATTATTTGTACAACTAAATTCCATTCTACAAGACATACAGATTTTATTACCTTGAGGATCTACTAGTAAGCAACCGGCTCCTGCTCCTTCTTTAGATTTTGCACCATCAAAATATAAAGTCCAAATAGAACTATGTGCAATCACCTTACTTTCTATGATATTTACAATATTTACATTATTTACATCACTGATGGTTTCCTTGAGTGAACAATTAGGAGAAACAAATGTTACATTACAAATTTCAGATTGCTGATTATTTTAAGAAAGAGTAGAATTTTCAGCTTTGAAATTTCCAAATCCTAATTCATACATGTAATTTCCCATAATAGAATCAGAAAATAAAACAGGTTCACTAGGATCATGCAGTTCTGTAACAGTATGTTTCATATACCGTTCTCTATTTATTTTAATCTGATTTGACTTTCCGTTCTTAGGTAACCACAATGTTGACCAATCAGTGGCGAAAAAACCGTTCAGCTATTGGGACCAATCTCTACTTAAGAACAGTCCATATGCATCTGGAATATCAGCAACAACAATGTCTATGATTTGATATACCGAAGGGTTACAAGAAATCCTGACTAAGACATCTTTCATCTCTCCAACAACCTTTACATTTGTTCTATCTAATTGAGTTATTTGTGAATTAGATGGGACAAATTTTCCATTCAATTTCTTACATACAGATAAAGGCATAACATTAGAGGATGCTTCTGAATCTACCATGCAGTTATGGACATTCCTATTGAAAATTTCAAAGGTACGTAAGAATGGAGGTGTAGTTGACTTAGAATTCTTACCTATCAGTGAAGCTTTGTCGGCTATTGCCTTTCCTTTTTCAGTTGTTGTTGGGTCATTGTTAGAACTATTTGCAGCAACATTTTGTTTTGCATTAGGAACAATTGAAATTACTGCAGGATTTATAATATGACTATTAGGCATTGGGTAGATTTGAAGAAGATCGTACATACTGATGTTTGCACGTGTCTTCTTTAAATCTTCGATTATATCATATTGTAAATCCAATTTTGGAGCATTTTGAATGGTTTGAGTACCTTTAGTAGGCTGAGTTTGTTTGCCAGATTGAGTTTGTTTGTTCGGTTGTGTGTTATTGTTGTCAGTATCTGTAGTAGAGCTTGAAGCACCAGGGGCGTTTGCAAATGCTTTACTACGAGTATTATATGCATGTTGTCCTGAAGGTGGATTTCTACTCTCATGTTCTTTCACAAGAATATCAAAGAAATGACCGTTAACTTGTTGAGGTTCTTCTGATTCTTCATCATTTTCTGATTCCTCTTCTTCTTCGTTTTCATTCATCTCTTGACTAGGAGTTTCAGACAAAGATAGAACAGCTCGAATTGTATTAAAGATTTCTTCATTAGCATCTATGTCAGGGGGTGTATTCTTATTATTTGTGTTCGGGTTTTGTCTAAACTGATTTCTGAAGTAACCCCTAGAAGGAGAAGCTTCGGAATTAGTCTTTTTTAACCCTATAACTTCATTGGTTAATGTTCGAATAGTGTTTTGTAGCTGTTCTACATCGAATGCTTTATCTTTATCTGAACTAGGTTTTTCTGTTTTCCTTCGAGGAAAAGAATCAGATTTCCCACTTCTATCCGGTTCATAAGACATGAAATATTTTTCTACTTTAATGGCTTCCTCAAATGTTTCTATCAGTGTCGTTTTTCCAACTCTCTTCACAAACATTCCAGAATTCCTAGGTAAAGCTGACGTATAATCTTCAATAATTATATCTTCCGGAGGTTGAGAAGCAATTGGAATTTTGTTTTTTAATGTTAGGAACCTCTGATTGAAATCTTTGATTCTTTCTTTAGGCTCCATTTTAATTCTAGATAACTCTAGGGCTAAAAGAGCGGGTGTTTTATCTTCCCCGAATTTATCTAGAAAAGCTTTATTAAATTCCTCCCAATTTGTAATAGATCCTTGTACTAATGAAAAGTACCAGGTAGAAGCTCAATCGACAAACTACATCTTCATGCTGAACGTTCAAAGTTTGAACAACCAACATGAATTTGTCAATATGCACCTCTGCAGGTTCTTTGTCATTTGGGTTAAACTTAGGAAGAATTTTATCTGAGTGTTTCGGCAAAGGATGCTGTACCCGAGGAACTGCTACAGCAGCTGCCCTTAACCAAGGGAGCTGTGGATTAGGTGGATTAGGTGGAGGATTACCTCCTCCTCCTACATTTCCTGCCATCGGACTTCCTTGAGAACTAGAGGAACTTCCTGAATTAGAAGGTCTTGGACTATCAGGTGGTGACTCAGGAGGATAAGGTGGCTGATTAGAACCGCTTCCTACAATTAGTCTTCTGGCAGTATTGGTTTGTGTAATCTGCCTTTGGTGTCTTTCAACCTGATGATGGGGAGTATTACCAGTTATCTCCAAATCTTGCGTAACTATGGTCAATTGTGGATTGTGTCGCTGTTGTCTAGGAAGACCATAATCTATTGGAGAAATACCTAACTGATTAGCGTAAGCTCTAGTAAGGATATGTCTGGATTCTTCTAGAGTTTGAGCACTTAGTGCAGGAGTAAAGGGAGAGGTGACAGGATCACGTTCAAGGATATTCCTAACAGTTTCTATAAAAGGTGATCTACCGACTTCTGGGGATTGTTGGCTGGTTGGAAATGTTTCATTAGTTTCACCTGCCATTAATCAATAACAGGCCCTCCTTCTAGTGCCATTTTTTGGCCCGATTTTCTAAATCTAGGCCAATAAGGAGGTTTTGTCCACACAATCAGCTTAAAGCAGCATCCGGTATGTTTGAATTAACAAAACCTCGCAGGTTATGGTCCTGCTACTAGCTAGTTTGTCTCTTAAGGAGAACTTAAAACCAGCAAAATCTAACCTACTCTAATGTTTATTTTACCTAAATATCTAAAATATCCCAAGGTTGCTTTCTTAAGGAAAGACTTCGATTTTTTGGGAAGTTTTCTGAATATGAAAACTTATGTAAAGTATGTAGAATGATCTAACAATTGCTAATTAAACTTAAAAAATAAAATTTAAACTGAATTATTCTACTTATTCTATTTACCCCTATCTCAGCTGAGAGAAAAATTAAGATTATATTAACTATTAATTAATAAAGATGAACAGAAAAACTAAAGTATAATTTAAACAGACACATTTAAATTATAACTAATAAGTCACTCTGCTATATGACAACAGAATTGAAACATAGTCTGTAAACACACAGTTAATTTCAACTGTATGATATTAATTAATAATTAATTATCAAGGAAGCTATTTGAATTTAAGATAATGCCTATTTAAAAGTCACTGTCAACATACAAATAAAATTTTAAATAGACAGAAAATTATATCATTACAACTTAGGTTTATAGTAAAAATACTAATAAACAACATCATAATGAAATATTTGTTCAAAATACTAACTTGAGCTGATAAAGTGAAGGATGTAATTGAACATCAGTATGTCACAGCACACTGAGTTAATATAAAGACAGAAGATAACAAGCTGAAATATATATATATAAATCCAAAAAAAACAAAATACCAGTAACAGTATCTGTCTGCAGATGTCCAGTAGCATTCACATCAAAGATTCAACTTCGAGTATGAGATAATACCAGTAATAGAATATGTTTCAAATAAGTTTTTCTTCCAACACTCCATCCTCTCAAGTTCATCAAAACTCTTCACTTATATACTACTAAGATTCAGTTTTCCCTATTAATGTTGCATGCAACATTATAGGGATTATCTAACTAAAAAGGGCATCTAATTACACCTATTACTATAAACAGAAATCGACTAGCCTGAGCCGAGGCACTTTAGAAATTCTTGCCCACTGATAAAACTCCAGCTCGTAACCAAACAGACACATCTCCATGTCAACGTATAACCATGTCCTTAATTTCTGGAAAAGGGTGGTGATAAATCCTCTTGCATTAAATTCAAACGAAGCATATTATTAAAACCAATTTAATACATAGATAACAGAAATAACTTGAAATTTTAATTGCATTCCTGTTAAATCTTCGATTTTACAGGCATGCGAAACCAGAATGACCATTACCTGTTCTACAGCAACCTAGGAAATGAGAAAATCATCAAATTTTATTATGAAAAGCGACTGCTCTTCGAGCTTCTGCTAGCTTAGCCTTTAACCTGATAATTTTAATGTTTTTCTTTTCGATTCGTTCAAGTAGCAGCTGATTAGTACTTATGATTGATTTCTTGGATTTTTTGTATTGATTCTTCTTAGCGCTCATCTTTTTCCATCTATCAATCCACTCCAGCAACTCTTTTCTAAAGTTTTTGTTTTCTTCTTCTAACAATGTTGTGCTGGATAGACACTGCTTGAGTTTTCCTTTAAACTCTGTAATTTTATCTTGGTAAACATTACCTAATACCTGCTACAGAGTTTCATCCTCTTTGGTTACCTGAGGAGAATGAGGACTGTCACCATGTTGACTGTATGATGGTTCAGGATCTGCAATGTTTGTGTTTGTTTCTGGTTGATTGCCCTCGACCTCGTCTGATTGTGCATCACTTCCTTGTGTGATAGCAGAATTACCTACATCCATTGTATTAGGGATGGAAGACGAGATGTCATCCTCAATATCTACAACTGCAGGTTTAGTAGCTGTAGGCTTAGAAGCTTGTTGATCAACCTTATAACCTGAAATCGAATGAATACCATGCATGCTCCTTGTGACTCTTCATGAAAACGATAGGTTTTCAAAACCAAGCCCTTCCTTGTCACAACAAATCTAAGCCAAATGATATAATCTATGCATATATTCTTTGTTGCATTCATTAGGTTTATTTGCTTCATACAAATTTTTACATTCAACATTATTATCCATTTCACCTTTGGCTAATCCTTCTTTTATGTTACAGGGTTGCCATCATCCTTACCAGATAAGGGTTTATCCAAGACTTCACTAGAATTGCAAGGAACTGAATCCCTATCGTCATTCTCATTAATCCCATTGTTTATGGGCATACTTATGTCCTTGAATCCCTTGACCTCTAAACTATTAACCCCAGGATTTATGACCTTTCATTTCCTACGAGTTCGTGGGGATGGATTAGGCCAATACTGTGTCGGCCCCAATTGACAGTCGACTAAAAACTTATCCCAAGACTCACCTTTGGCAGATAATTGAAATTGCAATAACATTTTTATCAACCCGTGGTGACAAAGACTACTGTCAGGGTTACTAAAATTTCTCACAGCTTGTGAAATTTTTTTAAGACTTTGCCAAAGATAGAAAGGCAAATTAAGCTTGTAACCCTTTACTGCTAACAGCAATCGTAAATGGTATAAGTGAAAATGGGAGTATCGTCCACAATAGGACACGTACCTTACTAAGATTTCGTAGTAAACTCTCCATTCGGGCTTCAAAAATTTCACAGGGACACGTATCTTCAGCTTCGCATTATCCGGTAATGGCATTAACAGAGCCAAGCATTTCTTCTTATTGACCATAGTGCCCTTAAACCAGTGTTCTCCAACCTGTGGGAGCTTAGTGGCTTCTGCAATCTTATCTTCGTTGATAATAAACTCGAAACCCCCAATTTGCACCATGTCATCTTCAAAATTCATGGCGAACATCTTAGTAATCTCTACATGGTGACCATCGAAGCTCCTAAAGAAATGTACGCATCCCATTTTCTCGAATTTCTTGGCAACTTCCTGGTTAGCTTCTATAAGTTCAGACCCCGAAATCTCAAAACGATTCAGAGGAGACATGGTTTCTTCTGCACTCTCCTGGCTTCGACCTGAAATGAATGGAGAAGTGAACATAGAGGGAATAGGTATCCACACATATGACATGATGAATAGCTTTCACATGCTTCAAATCTAACGGAGATACAATCTCTGAACCTGCCATTTTAGCCGGATTTTAAGCAGTGATAAGTGTTGCAACTTCACATTATATCATGATTCATGCCAGTTTATCTATGCTTAACCACGACTGTTAGTAATAACTACTAAATTGGCGAACCAGAGATATGGTGATTGATAGATCATCATTTCATCCATTGATTATGGACAGTGGCTAATAATTAACAGGTACATCGACGTAAATTGAAATGACTATCAACATTTAACACTGTCAATACAATACCTCCATATGCTCACAGCTGTCGACTTTGTCAAGAGGTGTAAGCCACGTTCTCATACCAGGTCATTAATCCAAATGATAATCGTTTATCAACTTGACAAATGGCTTATTGTACGCTTAGCTAATCTTAACAGTCATCTCCATTTTAATCATGTTACGTGATGACATGCAGGGTAATAAAATTGCACTCTAATGTTAACAATGCTTTGATGAAATAGCTAGATTAATATCTATGCTATGTATGTACAGGACTAAGTTTAAACCTTTCAAACATCCTATCGATACATATCTAACATTAGATAGGATATTTAAATGATAAACTATCATAAGTGAAACTTTCCATGACAAACATCGTTTATCATTTAACTATGATATTTACAAAAGGTCATAGTATGGTATTACATATGATATCAACTTTGAAAGTCATTCTTAGTTTTATGGCTTCGGACTAGTAATACCCTACTCAACACAAAATGTGTTTTAATGTTTTTCTCTTGGCACATTATTTCAAATTCCTTAAGTTTCATAAATTTATCTTAATGATTAAATGAATGCATAAAAATTTATGAGACTAACTGACAGTTGTTAAAGACCAAGTTTATGAGCAAGTTTCCTCTAGCTCTCAAAACATCATATCATTCTTCTTAGATTGAGAGTACCTTCAGAATCAATGATTTTGAAGGTGCTCTTTCATAATTTTGAATTAATAAATCACATGAAGAGCTGATCTCTCTTCATTTTATTAATAAAATGAAGAGGTTGTTGCTGGCTGCCAACACGTCCTTACATAGCTTGCAAGGAAACTTAACCTTACATTTATTCTGCTTGTCCCCCCCTGCATTTTTACCGTTCTTGTCATTATTATTGGCATTCTCATTCTTATTCCCACCCTTTTTATTATTATTGTTTTTAACCTTTTTTGTATTCCGTCCGGGTTGCTGGTTACCCTTCTGGTCGGACGATTGCACAGCAAGTACATTCGCCGTTTGGGAAGGCTGAGACGAAGCCGTATCTTTTCCCGAGGTAGATTGGTTGATTGACAACTGAGCAACTTGTTTCACAACCGAACCTGCAGGTTTCTTACTTGCACTACCCACAATGCCGTCGGCATGTGGTCCAGGTTTGACCTTGGGATCGAAACTAGAACGAGGAGCGTTAGGTATAATCTCATATAACAAACCAGACTAAGCGTAGATCAAGTCTAGTTCCTGCGCCCTAAAGATGGCTTGTTCCTCATTCTGCACTCCGGATGTGGAAATATCCTTCGCTATATATGGCAATAACGATTTGAGGAACCACTCAAGGAGGAACTCCGGCATAATAAAGGATTTAATTAATCTCTTCTGTCTACGCAACTCCTGAATATGATCAGAAATATGGGTGGCTTTATCTTGCTGAAATGTCGACAAGAGTTCAGTACCAACATCATAGCACACTGGTAGCTGGAAGTGATTAAGGAAAGTCATCGCAAGGTCGTCGAACAAAGTAAAGGCACCCCTAGGTAACTCTATATACCATTTCGCCGCAGGCCTTGTAAGGGTGCATTGAAATAGTCTCAAACGGACTGAGTCCTGATGCAATGAATTGGAAGAGCACCATAGGTGGAATGTCGTAACGTGTTCACTCGGATCCTCTCCTGGTTTGCCTTCGAACTTAGGTATGTCCGAAGGAAGCTTGGTAGGGACAGCCGGCCAAGCCGGGTCATGAGCCACAGGATCGTTCATAAGTCTCGATAAGTCAGGTAGATTGAGTATCGCGAGGAAAGGGAGCCTAGAATGATGAGGCCTATGGACTGCTCCCTGGTTCATATAGGATTGATTACCACCATGACCTTGGCCATAGTGACCTCCTCCTATATGACCCGTATAGGGTGGCGTGGAAGCACCATAATGAGGTGGACCTTGACTAGTAGGAGCTACAAATCCATAATTAGGAGAATAAGAAGGTTGTGAATACCCACCTACGTAAGGTGAAGAGACCTGTCCATATTGCGTCCCATAATAGGGTCCATAGGTCACCGCTTGTGGTGTCCCATGACACACTCCATAGGTAGGGATATACATTCCAGCAGTAGGAATATACATACCGAAAGTAGGGATATATGTCGTGGAAGTAGCAATCTGACCTCTAGAAACATGAACATAACCTCCCGAAACCACGGGTGGTATGTAGGCTTGAGACACAATTGGTCTAGTAATCGCAGTACGAATCTGAATCGTAGCTACATGCCGACTCGAAGGACCACGTGAGTAAGGTGGAGGGTTTACATTTGAAGAAATCAGAAGCGAGGACAAAGGAATCCCTGTAATAAGATATGTACTAGTGCCTATCGTCACTCGTCTGGGACCTGGTATCCCTATCGGATCACTAACTCTAGACCTAGGAGGTATATAAGATGGAGCTTCCACCACTGGGATGGAAGGTGCAATGTGACTAGTACGCCCAAACCTCTCCGCAAGGTAAGGCATGGGAATGCCCCCAGGCATAGTGCTAGGCTCAAAATCGGATTCAACATGAAATGCCAAATCGTGCATAGGAAAACCAGTCGTAGCATAACTACCATAGCTAGTACTGGCAGGTTCAAAGTGAGTCTCGGCGTCTTCCGGCATTCCATACCGGTAATTTGTCAATGAGGGGTCAACCCTAGAGTGACTAGGTCTATCATGCATGGTTCCTATCTCTGAAATCATAGGTCCTAACTCAGTTAGGTCAGGTAAAGGGTCATAAGTAGGCGTGAATTCCCCATCGTCAACGCGAATGGGAGGAGGTGGCTCAGATGTATCCTCTGAATGATCTCCCATGGTGTGTGAATCAATGTGTGACATGGTACGCCTGGACTGTATAGGTCCCTCTCCCAAAGGAGGAGGAGAAGTAGAAGGAAGAATTCCTGCTAAATGACGAGAACGGCGCGGAGCCGCACCCGAATCCACAATGACTCAAAAAATAGCAAATACTCTCTATTCACGTCAACCCTAGGCCAACTAGCGTGCACAGAGCAATCACTATAAAATCTAAAGCCAAAAGCAAGCAAACAAGGGCTGGATAAGTGAGCTCTCAAATGTGGCCAGTATGTCTCACCTAAGAGAGGCTTGAGAGGCCCTTGTCACCACAAGCGGAGGTTCGAAACCAATTATTGTGGCCCTCGGCTTCAACGTGTAAAGCGACTGTGCTGTCCGACCCCAACCTGACCGGGACACATGCAGAATAACCTCTACACGTACCCCCTCGATATCCTAGGTAAGGTCACTAAGGTCACCTCAATATAATCAACGCTCAGGCGGACAGTCGCAGGTGGGATTGACCATATGGGTAGGGTAGCAAAGCCCGAAACTCCCGAAAGAGCCCCCAGATATGAATACAATCCTGGCTATATCGCCGGTGCTACACAGTTATCGACCAGGGGTTATCCCAATCAACAACCGCTCACACTGCCTAGTGCTTGACTCCCTTTTGAGAGGATCTTCCTGAGAACACCGGTTATACCAAGGGTTTCACACACTCCCTCGACAGACACCTAGTTGTTGTCGTTTAGTGATCTTGGAGAATTAACTTTCAATGAACTATTCCAAGATCCTAAAACCTAAGCTTGTTGGTGCACCCTAGAAAAGAAAAGAGTGTAATTCATTTTAATTAGCGTTGATTTTAGTTGGCTTTATTACTCAAAAATAGGATATGGTCGTGCAACTAATGGTGTTATGACGCAACAATAAGCAAAATGCACACCTAACAATCAATGCAAATGCATTGTGTCCATGAAAACAGGGTATGCGTACTACGTGTAATGCACAATTTCTTCTTCAAATGCTGAATGCAAATTTCCCTATATGAAGTCCTAACTATTACTCCAAAGCAAATCTAGATCTAGTGCAAGTACAATGAAAAATGCAAAATGCAATGCATGATGATAAGCAAATGTTTTTGGATTTTTTGAAAATAAAGAGATACAAAAAGCAAAAGAATAATTCTACCCACCCCAGACTCTGCAATCACACATAAACAACATTCCAACAAAGTACTAAGGTAAAAGGACTCTAATGCACTAATCTCAAACAAAAAATCAAAGATGCCATGATAAGAACTTTCCTAAAAGAAAAAGATTAGGCGAAAAAAAACATTTTTGGTCAGAAACAGAGGTATTAACAGACTCAGGCAGTGCCAAAGGAGACTCAACAACTAACAGAATTCACCCAGCAATCCACTATCTTCCACAAAAAGGTAAAAACCAGGGTATACGTGACTGTGTGTAGTGAACCCGCGTGTATACGCGAAAATACCAGGGGGAACCGCGTGTATACGCGACTGTAAGTGAAAAAACCGCGTACAGGAAAAAAAAGATGCACAAATCCAATTCAAACAGATAGGCTGAGACTAAATTCACACCAATCAGGCTCTACCAGGCATACATGCCCCCATACCCGACACAGAAACAAGAGAGAGAGAGCAATTCAAATACATTGAATGCCAAGAAATCAACCCCAAAAGGACAATTACTAGGAACTCCCCAGCAGAGTCGCCAATTCTGTTACGGAGAGAAATTCCTATGGCTTGGGGTACCACAACAGACAACTAGACTCCAGAAATCAATCTTTCCCAATATGCAATAGAAATAAAATATCTAACACCAAAGGATCGAACCTTGTACCTTATTCTGGACGGTTGAAGTAGATCCCCGTTGAGCTTTCCAATCTTCAGCTTGAATTGTTATAGTGCGTCCTCAACAACAAGTAAACAATACAAGCATACTATATTTCATGGTGTTAGATCTATTCTAGCATATATAATCAGCATTTGACATATTCCAATGGATACAATATTCATTCAAATACACATTACTGGACAAGAAAATATATTTCTATTAATATGAATCAGAGATTACAAGTGACAACCTTTGACAGCACGTCTGCGAGCCGAAGAAACTGAATCCCCCACTTGGGCCTCCACCACCTCAATCCTCCATCACTTCGATAGCAAGCTCACTAGCAAAAGGCAAGCTTGGGAAGAACACAACAGTGCTCTAAGGGACAAAGGGATGCAGACTCAAGCATAAGTTCTGGAAACAATGGACTATAGTTTCATTACTCTCAATTCTCTCTTATCCTTTCAATGTCTCAATGGGTTCCTTATATAGGTTTTCAAAGGGATACTTAAAGGTCGAATCCGTGCAATCTCAAGGCATATGGAAGGCCAGGAGTCATATGAGTCGGATCCAAGTCAAGGAACGCTCCAAAAGGATTTGGATTATGTACACATCCCAATGTACGCGACTATAGAGGGAATATCTGCGTATGTACGCGGTTATCGGGGAAAAATCCGCGTATATCACTTTTCTTATGTTTTTAGGGATGGTCAAGGATACATCAAAAGACAAAAAGTGGTCCATAGGCACTAATGAGTCTGTAGCGGGATAGGGGAAGTCCATACAATGTGTGATTCACCTAGTGTGGTGAAATCCGCTATAACAACAGTATCACATATATACACATTCCAAGAAATGATAATCAAGTTGCTAACTCATATGCTAACTACGTGTTAGATTGGCATTTATTTCATTCATAATAAATTAATCATAAACATTTTTACACATGTAAATAAATAAACTGATCACCATAAAACCTTTTATATATATCAAAAATGTGGTAATACATAGTGTCATATACAAAAGTGGAGCTTTCAAAGCTTCCATTATATAATACACGGTCGTACAAAACATATATACTCCCAGGTGTCTAATCCTGTGGAGGGGGAGGGTTGTGATCATGATACGTCACTACGGCTCTAGCTAGCCACCGGAATAAACGCACCCATGCACGTGGCACGCCCACCACCTGTCACTGCATGGCCTCAGGAAAGTCCTATACTTGTGCCATGGGAACTCTATGAGTCAGTCGCATGAATTTGGTATGAATGCCTTGGAGCGTTCGCTCCGCATTCGCACCTGTGATGTAATCCCCTCTTCCCCTTCGTCTATGACATGGGAATCCTTCTGGTCGCTGTGGTCCTACATCTACACATGAATGGTAGATGTCACTATGTGTTGTCACACAAAACCATGTCTTTTTGATTCCACATAATCAAGAAAATACAAAAAAAAATTAAATAACTCAAAAAAATTTAAAAAGAGTGAGAGTCGAGATTCGGTACCTATCTCTCTGT
This sequence comes from Pseudotsuga menziesii, assembly GCA_001517045.1. NCBI lineage: Eukaryota > Viridiplantae > Streptophyta > Pinopsida > Pinales > Pinaceae > Pseudotsuga > Pseudotsuga menziesii. Next base: position 616,656 of record LPNX010432440.1, on the reverse strand, counting down.
ATACTGATCTTAGTGGCAATGGCATGTCCGGATCCCCGGAAATCTATCCCTCCATAGGGGTAGTCATCTATGGCAACAATCTGTCGTCGCCACCATGGAAAGAAGTCAGTTGGATATGGGTTGGCCACCCTACCACCCCCCAGTCTGCGCATAGCATCTGCCCAACGTCGTTGGGCCGGATCTCGAACCCCGTGGAGAAGAACGTCCACTCTAGGGCTCAATCCTGGAACACGCTCAAAGAAAAACATGCTCAATATGCTGCTGAACCCGAAGTTCCATATCCTACCTGCCTTACACTCACTGAGATGGTGTTTCATTTTTCTCAGTAGTGTAGTACTCCAGTCGTATATGGTCGGTCTCATACACTCCACCGCATAGTACATCAGTGGCCGCGAGGCCTGATGGAGTGAGGCTAAGCCTGCTATCCTGCCCGGCGTCAGTGGTATGGCCTTTAGGCCCAGCACCTGTATAGCATTGGTGGGGACTTGAATTCCCACCTTCTCAGTATCTGGGTAGCAGTACACAGCTACGTACTCATTGATAGTAAGCCCACCGCCTAGCCCACCTCGGGAACGAAGGTTCACCACCTCCCCTCGTCTAGATAGACCTGTGATAAAGTATATGTCTTCCACCTCTATAGTGAGAGACATCCCATCTATCCTGAAGGACTCTGAGTCTGGATCCCAATGGTTTACCAGCATCTCTAGCAATCTTGGTTTGGCCCTCAAGCCACCAAGGCACCAAAAATTTTAGAGTCCACATCTTCTAAGAGCTTGTTGAGCCATCACGTCAGCCCTTACAGCTTCCTCTACTTCACCATGCTCGCGCTCTCTCCATTCTAGCACCATCCTGCAAGATAAATTGCCATTTTGTCCATTAGATTCTTATATATTTTCTTGCGCGGCGTCATACGCGACTGTTTTGCAAACAGCCGCATATGTACGCGGTTTCTAGCCTCTTTTCTACGTATAGCCATCCCTATACACAGAAAAAGCTTTGATACCCACATGGGCCGCAGCGCTCATGTAGAGATGGCCTAAAATACCTCATTTTTCCATGAAAATCAATAAAAATTATATTAAAATGCATGAGGAGAGCATGAGTAACTACCTGGAAGAAACGGTTGTGAATTCCGCCAGCTGGATCTCCTAGAAGTTGCAGTTGAATATCAGAGCTCCAATGGGTAAAAGTTTCAAATAATTTATATTTTTTACTATTTATAGAAAAAATTTCAAATATTTGAAAATTTTTACCCCCTTTCCCATAGTTTTGACAGTTTCTAACCATTTTGTACCGTTTCTGACATAATTTGTGATGTAGAAGACCATTTTCAGTGCCGTTTCAGCCATTGGATTGACTCGTTTGTATTGATCTTAGGTATAACATCTATATTGGCATATAGTTTAGGTTCACCACCATTTGCATTTTGCATGACCTTATGACCATGTCACTATGACCTTAGGTACAAACCCACTCTCTTATGTCACGGAACCTTCTTGCTACTTTAGAAGTGGCATGAACGGTGAGTGGTAGAGCTTCACCTTACATGGGTACCCTAATTAGTGCCTTATTTGCATTTGGTGCCCATGCCAACGTTTTCTCCTTTAGGGTGTGGGAGTCCGTTGTATAGTACTGTCATGACATTTCGCAAGAGCCTCATACTCCTCTTGATCTTATGCTGGCCTGTTTCCCTCCGGACTCCCCTTATGTCAAGTTGTGAATGCATTATCATGAGCTTTGCCTACCTTATTGAGCTTTATGTCGGCTCCCCTGACATTGCGTTTCAGCCATATAGCCCGAGCTTGTCTCATGTCTAGCCATGCAGAGCCAATTTTTATATCCTTCGCAGCTTGATTTCCCTTTTTACCGAGAGGGGATTTTCCCCCGAGTGTCGATATCCTACACATGTATCCTTGCATTGAGCATAGGTATGTTCCACTGCTTGGAACTAGTTTTTTTTCCCTTATGACACTCGTCTCCTCCTAGTTTGTAACTATAAAGCTAGTTTATTCTTTTTTCAAGATTTTCAAATAACTGAAAAAGTCCAAAAAAATCAAAAAACCAAAAAGCCGGACAAGGAAAGATGTTATCTTTGGCAGCTGTCGAGTCGTGTCGCCTTCGAACAGAGCACTATATATCACATCAATTGGTTGGGTTATAGTTTGACTTAGGAGCTGTACTCGTTTATCTGAGTTTATCTCCACCGACTGGTTAAGCTTCCAGTCCCTATGGAGCCCCTGTTGATGCCTCCTGTGTCACAGAGATGTCCCAGTTTGTATATCGAGTCTATGCTGCCTTCATTCGGTCACCATACGCCGTTATGCTCTTGTTCGAAGGAATTTGAAACCTGTGTCGGCCATTCCTCAGTTATCTTGACTTTGCATGTCGGCCATTCCCGGTACAGGTACTGGTTCATGCACTTTATGATCGAGTCCTTCCACATTAGACAGCTTTGCTGAGTACCTCTTGTTGGATGATGGGGGATGCCTTAATGCCCTCCTTCCAGCGAATTTCATCCCATCGACTTTAGATCATTTATTCTGGGATTGGAATCTAGAGTCCTTTTGAGTGCCTTGAGACTTGCATTCATCAGTGGCAGTTTCTCTTGCCATCGACAGTTTCTTGGGAATACATCAATGTCCCCTGATCGATGGATTCTCTCAAGTGTTCGACCTCAACACATCTATTCACACTTGTTAGTTTGCACTCTAGTACCTTGATTACCATTATCATTATCGGTGGGTAATCTCGCGTCTGTTAACGGTATACATCAATGACTGGTAATCAGAAAATGGACTACTATGTTTGACCTCGACACCTCTATTCGCATAGTAGGACATGTACTCATAGCGGTTTGTGTAGAAGACCTTCCAGACTGGTGGCATCTCTTATATGCTACCTCCTTGATCGTGCCAGTGTTCATGAGATTTTATCTCTCATGACTTGATTCCAGTATATGTCAGACATTTCCAGCCACTATGGAGATCTTGATCTATTGTATATCTTCAGCCATTTTGGAGATCACGATCCTTTGTATATCTTCATCATGGAGATTCTGATCTATGTATATTGTACGTGGCGATGACCACATATGTGATATCATGTATTATGCCTATTCATGGCCATTGTACTCTTATGTATCCGGGATTGCTATATGTACTTGCAGTTATATGCAGAGTTGTATCATTGTACTATGCTGATTAGGTGGCTGGTCTTCCATTTGCGATCCTTCATCACTCCACTTCTGGGATGGACTTATAATGTATTTCAGCCATCGTATGACCCCTCTGAGCTCACACATTAGGGGGCATCTGTTATAGTGGATTTCACCACTCTAGGTGAATCACACTTTGTATGGCCTTCCCATGTCCCGTTGCAGACTCTTTAGACCCCATGGACCATATTTTATCCTTTGATGTTTCCTTGATCATCCCTAAAAACTATATAAAAAATGATATACGTGGATTTTTACCCGATAACCGCGTACATACGTGGGTTTGAATCCTATAACCGCGTACATTGGGATGTGTGCATAGTCCAAATCCTTTTGGAGTTTTCCTTGACATGGATCTGACTCATTCGACTCCTGGCCTTCCATATCCCTTGAGATCGCTCGAATTCGACCCTTCATTATCCCTTGTGAAACTATATAAGGAACCCCTTGGTACATTGAAGGCATATAGAGAGATTGAAAGCAACGAAACTATAGTCCATTGTTGCCGGAATTTATGCTTGAGTCTGCATCCCTTTGTCCCTTTGGAGCACTGTTGTGTTCTTCCCAAGCTTGCCTTTTGCTAGTGAGCTTGCTATCGTGAGATGGAGGATTGAGGTGGTGGAGGCCCAAGTGGGGGATTTAGTTTCTCCGGTTCGCAGACGTGCCGTCAGAGGTTGTATCTATCTTGTAATCTCTGATTTATATTAATAAGAACCATCTTTTCCTATCCAATGATGTGTATTTGATTGAATATTGTATCCATTGGAATATGTCAAATGCTTTTACATTATTGATTATATATGCTAGAATAGATCTAACACCATGATATATAGTATGCTTGTATTGTTTACTTGTTGTTGAGGAAGTATTATATCAATTCAAGCTGAAGATTGGAAAGCTCAACGGGGATCTACTTCAACCGTCTGGAATAAGGTACGAGGTCTGATCCTTTAGTGTTAGACATTTTATTTCTATTTCATATTGGGAAAGATTGATTTATGGAGTCAAAGTTGTCTGTTGTGGTACCCCAAGCCATAGGAATTTCTCTCCGTAACACCAACTCAGGAATATATACAACTGCATGATGGATTTTGGGACCATGTAGAACAACTGAAATATACTGATAGTAGAGCAAATGCATGTGCTCTTCAGACTTGAATTTCGAACGAACTAGGGTTCTAGGTCCAAAAGAGGCTTGAGATAGCGAACCAATGGTAGTGAAATTGATACCAATTAAATCATAATCCTCTTGAAGTATCAACTTTGAATCAAGAGAGTTGTAATCAACTCCAAAGAAGTGGAACAAGAGTCTCAAGTGCGCCATTGTGATGGAAAAAAAATCTCCATCTTCAAGTGAACTTGAAGAAATTATGGTAGTCATGGTGTAGGAATACATAGGAAGAAAAATAGTGTGAAGAAATGAGAGATATTCACTTCACTTCAAAAATTTCCATGACCATCTTTTGAACCAATACTCTCATGTGGAGGAAAACCATCTTCTAGAGAAGGCAAACTATGATAACCAACTAACAACCCCTCTTCAGCATTCATAATAGAATACATATAGGAGAAATAAATGGAATGGAGAGACATATCTTCAACAGTATTGATGTTAGCAAATCATTTGTTATGTTCATGAAAATCATCTTTTTTGAAAAGAGAGGAATCCATAGAGGAATAAATTTGAGCTAGATCAGTAGTTGAACCTCTATCTTCTTCTTCTTCTTCTTAATTTGGAACAACTTATTGAGAAATACGTGAGGTTGATATCTTTAGAGGGAGAACACATGAGGAGATTTCCATTTTATTTTTCTCCATATAGCTTATCATTATTATTTCTACATTCCAAGAGCTTTATCTATATTTCTATAAAGCTCAAATGGATACTTAGCATAACCAATGAGATAGTGCATTCTAGGAGGTATAGTTAGACACATAGTTCCATAGGCTCTATCACAGTCATAATCCAATCACACTTCTCTTCATGGGAATTTGACTCACTCAGTACAACACCAATGGACACATCATAGAGACATCTTCTCTTGATATATGCACACATTTTAGGCTTCCACTTAGAATAGTTGAATGGAGAGAGGAGAGGAGTTGCTTTCGAAACCGTGAAGTTATTGTAGGCACCTGCAAAAAAACACTCTAGAAATATATTTTGAAAGGAAGACTAGGATCCACTATGGAACTCTGATACCATGTCAATTTCTATAATGTGTCACACGTGGATCTAGATTACTAGACCAAGATTCACTTACAATTTGCCAAAGATATTAGGAAAATAGAATAAATATGAAAAAAATATTAAGTATAATACAAGAGTAAAACACTCAACTTGACTGATCTTCAATTACATTATTGAAAAAAAAGATATGGTCAATATATAGATGCTCTTAAGAGAAAAAATTGAGAGGCTTAGTGGTGAGTTGAGTAGCTCACAATAATGAGGATTATCTTGACTAATTCCTCCTAATCTATGACATTGTGCCAAGTGTGATTCCAAGTAATGTTCATAATGAGGTGAAATGAACCTAGATGAATCATGAAGTGGTTAGTCTAGTCAACAAGTGTGAAATGAACCATCATGAGGGTGCATTAGGTGATTTAGTGGATTGGTAGTGGCCATTAATGAGCAATTTGACAAAAAATAGCGCATTAGCTCCCTTGGTCCATCCTTAACTCATAAAAAGGAAATAGGGTGCCTTCCTTATTAAATGCATGAATTGACTCCCTAAAATAAGGAACTTGGGAACACTTGTGGACAAACAAACTTCTATGGCATAACCACTAGTCTAAGTGGGTCAAATGTGGACAAACAATGGTCCAAGAAACTAGACTAGGAACTAGAACCCTTTTCATATGGAACAACTTACACTAAACACTTGGAACCTTATGAAAGAAGTATGAACCAAGGTCTACATGGGAATTATGTTCCAACACTAATCATATGACTATAGTTTTCTAGGGAGTAGAAATCTATGGTGCAACCAATTCGGGAGAAAATATATTTGCATTAGGAAGGACTTAATTAGTTTGTGGATTACCAATCTTGGCCTTTGAACCACTCTTTTTTCATGTAAAAGTATAAGATATGTTGTTAATAGAAAAATTTGGGCACTGGGATTTGATACTAATATCCAAATGGTGTTGGTAAGAGAATTTTGTGTCTACTCAAGGGTGCTTCTTTAGCATTCATTGGTATTACATTGTTTTGCCTTTAGTTCTCATGGTTGTGAGTAGCCTCACTTCAACAAATGTGATGAAAATTATGCTCGTCAAGATTGGTAGTTGTTGAGATAGTATGAGTAGAGTGTATTGGCCATCAACGAACCAAGTAGAATTAAAATAATACAACTTTGAGGCAAACCATTTTTTAAATATCAATTTAGATTGAGCATTTGACTTGCAAACAGTGAATTTTTGAAACTTTTCTTGTATTTTTTACACTTGAAATAGTTCTCTTGTAAGTGTCAAATTTAAAGTAAATTGAAATGCATTATACGTAGGTGCATTCTCAATTGAACCCAACACCCTTCATCCTTTGAGTCCAAATTTTAGTTGTTGAGTTTTTTTTTAAACAATGGAGTTTCAATAAGCCCTATGTTTTTTGTTGCATCAATTCTAACTTGAACCTAAATGCAAAAGGAGGCCTCAATCAGTCCTCATAATGTTTTGAACTAAAGAAATATTTGAGTTACTTGTAGAAATTCTGACCAGCAATAGATTAATTTCACTCACAACAAATTACAATTGATCATGCAAAATTGTCAACAATGGAGACTGAAAATGGAGCTGTAACACAAAATTATATTAACTCAGTGTACAATAGCCAACCCTGTAATAACATAGGTTTCTGTATATATATAATACATCAATAGGTCGAATGCATAAGGAGGCATCCAAAACTAGCATAAAGCAGTCTTATCCAAAATAGGCAAATCCCCCATAGGTGTAAAAAGCTGATCCCAAATCTGTCATGAGGCTCACGAATTGGCAAGGGTGCATGGGAAAT
>LPNX010432440.1:588166-599821 GCA_001517045.1 Pseudotsuga menziesii | reverse complement strand
GTGTAGCACCGGCGATATAGCCAGGATTGTATTCGTATCTGGGGGCTCTTTTGGGAGTTTCGGGCTTTGCTACCCTACCCATACGGTCAATCCCGCCTGCGACTATCCGCCTGAGCATTGATTATATCGAGGTGACCTTAGTGACCTTACCTAGGATATCGAGGGGCTACGGGTAGAGGTTATTCTGCATGTGTCCCGGCCAGGTTGGGGTTGGACAGGACAGTCGCTATACGCGTTGAAGCTGAGGGCCACAATAATTGGTTTTGAACCTCCGCTTGTGGTGACAAGGGCCTCTCAAGCCTCTCTTAGGCGAGACATACCGGCTACATTCGGGAGCTCACTTATCCAGCCCTTGTTTGCTTGCTTTTGGCTTTAGATTTGATAGCGATTGCTCTGTGCACGCTAGTTGGCCTAGGGTTGACATAAATAGAGAGTCTTTGCTTTTTTGTTGAGTCATTGTGGAGTCGGGTGCGGTTCCACGCCATTCTCGTCGGTTAGCAGAACTTCCACCTTCCACTTCTCCTCCTCCTTTGGGAGAGGGGCCTAGTCGGTCCAGGAGGACTGTGTCACACATTGATTCACACACCATGGAGGATCATTCAGAGATTATTCCTGACCCACCTCCTCCTATTCATATTGACGATGGGGAACTTACTCCTACATATGATCCCTCACTTGACCTAGCTGAGATCGGTCCCATTATTTCCCAGATAGGATCGTTACATGATAGACCTACTCATACTAGGCCAGATTCCCCATTGACCCGATACCGGTATGGAATGCCGAAAGATGCCGAGACTCACTTTGACCCTCCTAGCACCAGCTATGGTGGTTATGTTACCACTGGTTTTCCTATGCACGATTTGACATTTCATGTTGAATCTGACTTTGATCCTAACACTATACCTGGGGGCATTCCCATGCCTTACCTTGCGGAGAGGTTTGGGAATACTAGTCACATTGCACCTTCCATCCCAGCGGTGGAAGCTACATCTTATGTACCTTCTAGGTCTAGATTCAGTGATCCCATAGCGATACCAGGTTCTAGACGAGTGACGATAGGCACTAGCACATATCTTCTTACAGAGATTCCTTCGTCCTCGCTTCCGAGTTCTTCAAGTGTGAATCCTCCACCTTACTCTCGTGGTCCTTCGAGTCGTCACGTAGCTACGAGTTAGATCCGTACTGCGATTACTAGACCTATTGTGTCTCAAGCCTACATACCACCCGTAGTTTCGGGAGGTATGTTCATGTTTCTAGAGGTCAAGTTGCTACTTCCTCAACATATATCCCTACTTCCAGGATGTATATACCTACTTCCGGAATGTATGTACCTACCTATGGAGTGTCTCATGGGGCATCGCAGCCGATGACCTATGGACCCTACTATGGGGCACAGTATGGACAGGTCTCTCAACCTTATGGAGGCGGGTATTCACAACCTGCTTACTCTCCCAACTATGGCTTTGTAGCTCCTACTAGTCAAGGTCCACCTCATTATGCGACTTTCACGCCACCCTATACGGGTCATACAGGAGGAGGTCACTATGGCCAAGGTCATGGTGGTAATCAATCCTAAATGACTCAGGGAGCAGTCCCTAAACCTCATCATGCTAAGCTCCCTTTCCTCGGGACACTCAATTTACCTGACTTATCGAGACTTACGAACGACCCTGTGGCTCATGACCCAGCTTGGCCGGCTGTCCCTACCAAGCTTCCTTCGGACATACCTAAGCTTGAAGGCAAACCAGGAGAGGATCCGAGTGAACATGTTACGACATTCCACCTATGGTGCTCTTCCAATTCATTGCATCAGGACTCAATCCGTTTGAGACTATTTCAACGCACCCTTACAGGGCCTGCGGTGAAATGGTATATAGAGTTACCTAGGGGTGCCTTTACTTTGTTTGACGACCTTGTGATGACTTTCCTTAATCACTTCCAGCTACCGGTACAATATTATGTCGGTACTGAACTCTTGTTGACATTTCAGCAAGATAAAGCCACCCATATTTCTGATCATATTCAGGAGTGGCATAGACGAAAGAGATTAATCAAAGCCTTTATACCGCCATAATTCCTCCTTGAGTGGTTCCTCAAATCTTTATTGCCATATATCGCGAAGGATGTCTCCACATCCGGAGTGCAGAATGAGGAACAAGCCATCTTTAGGGCGCAGGAACTAGACTTGATCTATGCTTAGTCTGGTTTGTTATATGATATTATACCTAATGCCCCTCGTTCTAGTTTCGATCCCAAGGTCAAACCTGGACCACATGCCGATGGCATTGTGGGTAGTGCAAGTAAGAAACCTGCAGGTTCGGTTGTGAAACAAGTTTCTCAATTGTCAATCAACCAATCTGCCTCGGGACAAGATACGGCTTCGTCTCAACCCACCCAAACAGTGAATGTACTTGCTGTGCAATCGTCCGACCAGAAAGGTAACCAGCAACCTGGACGGAATAGAAAAAAGGGTAAAAACAATAATAAGAAGGGTGGGAATAAAAATGAGAATGCCAACAATAATTACAAGAACAATAAAAATGCTGGGGGGGACAAGCAGAATAAGCGTAAGGTTAAGTTTCCTTGCAAGCTTTGTAAGGACGATCACCTCACTTACTTGTGCCCTAGGATGGATGAAGCTTCGAAGTTCATAGCACAGGGCCCAGCTGTGTTAACGAACCCTTTACCGCATAACCAAAATATGAACTCGAAGTCCCATGATAAATCTAGTGATGAAGATCCACCTGAAACTAGTGGTCGTGGGTGCATTAATATGGTCCGTGCCGTGAAAGTTGTGACACGTGCGAAAGATTATTCTTCGTCACAGCCCAACCCAGGCAAAGAACCTGATCCATCAGGAACCCCTTTGCGTATTGAGAAACCTGCAGATAAACCTGAAGCTGCACCTCGCATTCCTAAGTGGGTACTTAAGCGTTCGGGGCATAATCCAAATGCCCGAGCTGCCCAAAACTATTCAGTTGTCGAGGACTTGGGTCATACTCCTTGTGCAATGTCTGCATTGGAGGTGCTTCAGAGTTGTCCGTTGCAAAGGAAGGATTTGCTTTCCGCTCTTGGCGTGAATGGTGATGATTCTTCCTCAGTGATCAAGTTTGAAACCGCAGGACATCAGCCTCGCTTGCCCTACTATGTGTCCCTTTTGGTGCATGTAGAATGTCTTAATATGATCGTCAAGCGTACTGTGATTGACGAGGGCGCTGCTGCTTCTGTGATGTCTTTGTCTTGTTGGAAGGGTCTTGGTTCTCCTGAGTTGTCAAAGTCTACGACCATGTTAACTGCTTTTGATGGGAGATCGTTTAGGCCGCACGATATCCTTCCTTCTCTTAAAGTCCGTTTGGGAGGGAAGACCGTTGCGATAGAGGTCGAGGTGGTTGATGCGCCCCTTGACTACAATCTCTTACTGGGAAGGAATTGGATGTATAGTATGCAAGCTGTTGCGTCTTCCGTATTTCACGTTATATGCTTTCCTCATAATGGGAAGATTGTGACGATTGATCAGATGTCATTCAAGAATCCTCCTGTTAGTGCATCTTCGGAAGCTTCGGTTCCGAAAGTTGAACATTCCCAGCTGGCAACTGGGAGTGTCGGTGTAGGTATGTATCCTTCCCTCATGGGAACCTTTAGTTGTCCTGCACCCGTCCTCATGATAGGAGCTAGTTTCAATGGTGCTTCCACGTCTACGAGATCGGTGCATTTTCGCACAAATCATATGGGAGATCCTTGGATCCTTCCATCACCGAGTCCTTCGAGTGAGACCATTGAGACGAGTGTGCCCTTGCTTGCAGCCATGATTTCTTACCAAGCTAATCTTCAATCTGTTGCAGAGCCTTGTTCTTCTTCTTCACGGACAGAGGAAGAAGACCCCTATGTGCTGCCCGCATGGGCAGTACAGTCTTCTCATTCCCACAATTGCTTTGATACGGTTTTCCTTTCAGATGAAGCGATCATCGAGGCTATGTCGGGAGTTGAGCCACCATGGGAGGAACTCCATCATAGATCATATTTCCTTCCAGAGATTGACTTGTTGGAGCATGAGGATTATAGGGAGATTCTTAGACAGAAATCTGGTAGGCCCATGATTCCATTAAGCTCTCCTGGTCAGATGGCTGATGGAAACATGGCAAACATATCATCAACTATGCCTATCAACATTTCTCGCAACCCTGTTACAGTTGAGTTTGTGTACATTGGGGCGGATTGTTCCCAAGATGAGACTCGTGAGTATACCGAGCTGTTCAAGGAATTCCCTGATGTTTTTGCTTGGTCTTACGATGAGATGCCAGGGATTGACCCTCGGATTGTCGAACATGAAATTAAGACTTACCCCAACGCGAAGCCTGTTCGACAGCGTTTACAGGAGGTAAATCCTAGGAAAGCACCTGCCATAAAGACAAAGATAGAGAAACTATTGAAAGCTGGTTTCATCTATCCCGTTCCCTTGACGGAGTGGGTTTCAAATCCCGTTCTGGTGGATAAGAAGCAAGGAGCGATCCGTATATGCACTGATTTCCATGATTTAAATCGTGCATGTCCTAAGGATAAATTCCCCACACCGTTTATACATCAGATTTTGGATGAGTGTGCGGGTTGCGAGGTGTTCTCCTTTATGGACGGTTTTTCCGAATATAATCAGATTCAAATTAAACCCGAGGACCAACATAAGACTGCATTTATTTGTCCTTGGGTAACATTTGCGTATCGGAAAATGCCTTTCGGCCTTAAAAACGCCGGAGCTAATTTCAGCGGGCGATGACCTTGATTTTCCATGATCTCAAGTCCATTATCGAAGTATTTTTGGATGACCTCGCTGCTCATTCTCGTATGAGGATGCGTCATTCTTATCACTTGAGATTGGTGTTTGAAAGATTCTGCCATTATGTTGTTAGATTGAACCCTCATAAGTGCATCTTTTGTGTGAAATTAGGTCGTCTGTTAGGATTTATCGTTTCGAAAGAGGGTATAAGAGTCGACCCCTTGAAAGTGGAGGCAATACTTCAGTTGTCTCCACCGCGAAATATTCGTCATCTTCAGTGTTTGCAAGGCATGGAAAACTTCCTACGAAGATTTGTTGTCAATTTAGCCAATTTGACTAGAGGTTTCATGCATCTCCTGAAGAAGGATACTCCCTTTGAATGGGATGAGTGAGCCCAGGAGTCCTTCAATGCACTTAAGAGAGCCCTAGCATCGGCCCTGGTGATTAGTCCTCCGGATTATAGCCATGATTTCCTATTATATGTGGCCGCGTCTTTAGAGATGATTGGGATGGTTTTTGTTCAAGAGGATGAGGAGCTCCAGGAGCATGTCATATACTATCTGAGCCGAAACCTTATTGACGCAGAGATTCGGTATTCTCATGTAGATAAGCTTGCCTTAGCCACCGTCCATGTAGTGCAGCATTTGATACATTATATTCTCCTTCGCCAAACTTTGGTTGTTGCCCATGTCAATCCATTTCAGTTCATCCTCACACGTAGGATGATTGGGGGAAAATATAATAAATGGATTGTCATTCTTCAAGATTTTGATCTCGAGTTTGTTTCGGCAAAATTGAAGAAATCTTTAATCTTTGCAGAGCTCATATCAGATTTTCCGAGCAACGCTGAGGAGTCAGTATGTGAAGATACGTTCGTTGATGAACACATTTTCTTGATCTCAACGGCTGACCCATGGTACGGTGATATCATAGTATATTTGCAAACGCAGAGGACCCCTACTCACCTCTCGCGAGATGAGTGATGTCGGTTACGTCACGTTTCCAAGAACTACCTCATAGTGGACAATACTTTGTACCGCCGTGGAGTAGATTCCCTTTTACGACATTGTTTAACTCACGATGAGGCTGAGGTAGTGCTTAATGATTGCCACGGAGGGGCGTGTGGTGTTCATTTATTTGGGCTTGCTACAGCCCAAAATATTTTGAGAGCAGGATATTTCTAGCCGTCGATCTTCAAGGATTGTATTGAAGCGGTCAAGAGGTGCCACCCTTGCCAGGTGTTTGCACGTAACATGCGCTCGAAGCCTGCCCCGTTACACCCTATTATCACCGCCGGTCCCTTCACCAAGTAGGGGCTAGATTTTATGGATTGCAACCCAGCTTTAGCTAGGGGGCACCATCATATCATTGTGGCTGTCGATTACTTCACGAAATGGGCTGAGGCAATGCTTACAGTAAAATCCGACGGTGAGACAGCCGCTCACTTCGTATTCAACCAAATCATCTCTAGGTTCGGGATTCCAAGAGAGCTTGTCACTGACCATGGCTCGTACTTTCAGAATCGTATGATGGAAGAGTTGGCCTCCAAGTTAGGATATAAGCAAGAGAACTCCTCTTCTTACTATCCTCAAGCGAATGGACAGGTTGAAGCTGTGAATAAATCACTTAAGTCCATTCTCCAACGAACCATTGCACAAAGCAAGACGAATTGGCATATTATGTTGTATCTTGCTTTGTGGGCGTACCAAACCGCGGTAAAGACTGCCACTGGTTTTTCTCCATATCATCTTTTTCATGGAGTGGAGTCAATATTGCCGGTTGAATGCGAGATTCCTTCGTTGAATTTAGCCGTAGAACTCTTACCAAACACTTTGCCTTTGGAGGAGCGTTTGGTTCACCTTGAGCAACTCGATGAGCAGCGTAGAGATGCCTTGGTGACTCTAGAGGTTAATAAGCGTTGCGTGAAGGCCCAATACGATAAGTCTGTCCGTCCGAGAGTGTTTAGTGAGGGAGACTTGGTCCTCTTGTGGGATTAATCGAAAGAAACCTTGGGGGCAGGGAAGTTCAATCCTATGTGGCATGGTCCTTACGTGGTCAAGCGAGTATTAGAAAAGGGTGCCTACGAGTTAGTGGATTACGAAGGGACAGCCTTGGCGGAGCCTAGAAATGGGCTCTATCTTAAAAAATACTATGCATGATCTTTAGCCAAGGTTGTTTGTTGTATATTATTGTACAGCTTTTTTGCATAGTTAGGTCTTGTTTATCGTGATCAGGTTTGTGATTAGTTTCCATTTCTTGTGGCAGATGTCAATGGAATATTCCACCTACGTAGGATTCGCGGATGGTGCAAGCCGTCACACTCAACACTCAGCCTCAGCTGCTTGGGTGATTTTTACTCCTATGGGTCATGTACTATCTTCAGGAGGTGTATGTCTACGGCCATCTTCCAACGATGTTGTTGAATATAGTGCCGTTATCGAGCTTCTACGGGATGCCATTTCGCATGGTGTTCTCTCTCTTGAGGTACGTCTTGATTCATAGTTAGTAGTGTCACAGCTAAATGGTTTGTACCATGTTAGAGATCCGACATTATTGAGGAGATTCTTATGCGTGAGATTGCTAGAACGGCAATTTGAGAACATAACATATATACACATTCCAAGAAATTTTAATCAAATTGCTGACTCATATGCTAACTATGTGTTAGATTGGCATTTGTTTCATTCATCATAAATTAATCATAAACACAATTTTTACACATGTAAATAAATAAACCAATCACCATAAAAAAAATTATATACATCAAAAATGTGGTAATACATAGTGTCATAATACAAAATTGGGGCTTTGAAAGCCACCATCATATACACGGTAGTACAAAATAGATACAATTCCAGGTGTCTAGTCCTGTGGAGATGGATGAGGGTTGTGATCATGATATGTCACCACGGCTCTAGCTAGTCGCCGGAATAAACGCACCCATGCGCGTGGTACACCAACCACCTGTCTCTGCATAGCCTCAGGCAAGTCCTTGACTTGCGCCATGGGAATCCTTTGAGTCAGTCGCACAAAATTGGTATGGATGCTTTGGAGCATTCGCTTCGCATCCACACCGGTGATATCGTCTCCTCTTCCCCTCCGTCTATGACATGGGAAGCCCTCTGGTCGTCGTGGTCCCACATATGCACATCAATGGTAGATGTCACTATGTATTGTCACCCAAAAACATGTCTTTTTTTATTCCATTAATCAAGAAAACACAAAAAAATTAAATACTTCAAAAATTTTAAAAAGAATAAGGGTCGAGATTCGTTACCTATGTCTCCATATACTGAACCTGGTGGTAATGGCATGTCCGTGTCTCCTCGGAAGTCTATCCCTGCATAAGGGTAGTCCTCTATGGCGATAATCTGTCGTCGCCACCATGGAAAAAAGTCTGCTGGATAAGGGTTGGCCACCCTACCGCCCCCCAGTCTGCGCATCGCGTCTGCCCAACGTCGTTGGGATGGATCTCGAACCTCGTGGAGAGGAACATCCACTCTAGGGCTCAATCCCGGAACACGCTCGAAGAAAAACATGCTCAAGATACTGCTGAACCCGAAGTTCTGTATCCTACCTGCCTTGCACTTGCTGAGCTGATGTTTCATGTTTCTCAGTAGGGAAGTGCTCCAGTCATAGATGGTCAGTGTCATGCACTCCACCGCATAGAACATCAGTGGCCAAGAGGCCTGATGGAGTGATGCTAAGCCTACTATCCTGCCCAACATCAGTAGTATGGCCTTTAGGCCCAGTACCTGTATAGCGTTGGTGGGAACTTGACTCCCCACCTTCTCCGTCTCTGGGTAGCAGTACACAGCTATGTACTCATCGATAGTCAACCCATGACCTGGCCCTCCGCAAGCACGAAGGTTCACCATCTCACCTCGCCGTGATAGACCTGTGATGAAATAGATATCCTCCACCTCAATGGTGAGGGACATACCGTCTAGCCGGAAGGACTCTGAGTCCGGATCCCAATAGTCTACAAGCATCTGTAGTAGTCCTGGTTTGGCCCTCAAGCCTCCTAGGCACCAAAACTTGTAGAGTCTGCATCTTCTTAGAGCTTCTTGAGCCATTCTGTCAGCCCTTATTGCTTCCTCTACATCACCATGCTCGTGTTCTCGCCACTCTAGCACCATCCTGCATGAGAAGTTGACCAAAATGTCCATTAGATTCTTAGAAATCCTTATGCGTGGCGTCATACGCGGCTGTTTTCAAAATAGCCGCGTATGTACGTGGTTTCTGGTCCCTTTTCCGCGTATAGCCAGCCCTATACGCGGAAAAAACCTCGATACCCGCGTGGGCCATAGTGCTCATGTAAGTTTGGCCATTAAAAATTCATTTGACCATGAAAAATTATAAAATTTGTATTGAAATGCAAGCTGAGAACATGAGTAAGTACCTGGAAGAATCGGTTGTGAATTCCGTCGGCTGGATCTCCTAGAATTTGCAGTTGAATATCAGAGCTCAAATGGGTAAAAGTTTCAAATGATTTATATTTTTTACTATTTATAGAAAAAATTTCAAATATTTGAAAAAATTTACCCCCTTTTCTATAGTTTTGACCGTTTCTAACCTTTTTGGACCGTTTCTGACCTAATTTGTGATGTAGACGACCATTTTCAGCGATGTTTCAGCCTTTGGATTGACCCGTTCGTACTGATCTCAGGTATAACATCTATACTGGCATATAGGTTAGGCTCACGACCGTTTGAATTTTGCATGACCTTATGACCATGTCACTATATCCTTAGGTACGAACCCACTCTATTATGTCATGGAACCTTCTTGCTACTATAGAAGTCGCATGATGTGAGTGGTAGAGACTCACCTTACATGGGTACCCTAGTTAGCGCCATATTTGCATTTGGTGCCCATGCCGATGTTTCCCCCTTTAGGGTGTGGGAGTCCGTTGTATAGTATTGCCGTGACATTTAGCAAGAGCCTCATACTCCTCTTGATCTTATGCTGGCCAGTTTCCCCCCGGACTCCCCTTATATCGAGTTGTGAATGCATTATCATGAGCTTTGCCTGTCTTATTGAGCTTTATGCTGACTCCCCTGACATTGTGTTTCAGCCATATAGCCCGAGCTTGTCTCATGTCTAGCCATGCAGAGCCTTTATTTATATCTTTCGTAGCTTGATTCCCTTTTTTACCGGGAGGGGATTTTCCCCCGAGTGTCGATATCCTACACATGTATCCTTGCATTGAGCATAGGTATGTTCCACTACTTGGAACTAGTTTGTTTGCCTTTATGACACTCGTCTCCTCCTAGTTTGTAACTATAAAGCTAGTTTATTCTTTTTTCAAGCTTTTCAAATAACTGAAAAAGACCAAAAAAATCAAAAAACCAAAAATCCGGACAAGAAAAGATATTATCTTTGGCAGCTGTCGAGTCGTGTCACCTTCGAACAGAGCACTGTATATCACATCCATTGGTTGGGTTATAGTTTGACTTAAGAGCTGTACTCGTTATCTAAGTTTTATCTCCACCGACTGGTTAAGCTTCCAGTCCCTATGGAGCCTCTATTGATGCCTCCTGCGTCATAGAGATGTCCCAGTTTGTATATCGAGTCTATGCTGCCTTCATTCAGTCACCATACGCCGTTATTCTCTTGTTCGAAGGAATTTGAAACCTGAGTCGGCCATTCCTCAGTTATCTTGACTTTGCATGTCGGCCATTCCCGGTACAATTACTGGTTCGTGCACCTTATGATCAAGTTCTTCCATATTATACAGCCTTGCTGAGTACCTCGTGTTGGATGATGGGGGATGCCCTAATGCCCTCCTTCCATCGGATTTCATCCCATCGACTTCAGATCATTTATTCTGGGATTGGAGCCTAGAGTCATTTTGAGTGCCTTGAGACTTGCAGTCATCAGTGGCAGGTTCTCTTTCCATCCACAGTTTTGGGAATACATCAATGTCCCCTGATCGATGGATTCTCTCAAGTGTTCGACCTCAACACATTTATTCACACTTGTTAGTTTGCACTCTAGTACCTTGATTCCCATTTTCATTATTGGTGGGTGATCTCACGTCTGTTAATGGTATACATCAATGACCGGTAACCAGACGATGGACTACTATGTTCGACCTTGACACCTCTATTCACATAGTAGGACATGTTCTCATAGTGGTTTGTGTAGAAGACCTTCCAGATTGGTGGCATCCATTATATGCTACCTCCTTGATCGTGCTAGTGTTCATGAGATTTCAGCTCTCATGACTTGTTCCAGTATATGTCAGACATTTCCAGCCACTATGGAGACCTTGATCTGTTATATATCTTCAGCCCTTGTGGAGATCATTGTACTTGGTATATCTTCATCATGGAGATTTTGATCTATGTATATTGTACGTGGCGATGACCACATATGTTCTATCATGTTTCATGCCTATTCATGGCCATTGTACTCTTATGTATCGGGGACTGCTATATGTATTCTCAGTTATATGCAGAGTTGTATTACGGTATTATACTGATTGGGTGGCTGGTCTTCCATTTGGGTACCTTCATCACTTCACTTCTGGGATGGACTTATAATGTATTTCGGCCATCGTATAACCCCTCTGATCTCATACATTAGGGGGCATATGTTATAGCGGATTTCACCACACTAGGTGAATCACACATTGTATGGCCTTCCCCTGTCCCGCTGCAGACTCATTATTCCCTATGGACCATTTATTGTCTTTTGATGTATCATTGATCATCCCTAAAAACATTAGAAAAATGATATGCGCGGCCTTTTCCCCGATAACCACGTACATACGCGGATATTCCCTCTATAGTCGCGTACATCGAGATGTGTGCATAATCCAAAACTGTTGGACCGTTCCTTGACTTGGATCCGACTCATATGACTCCTGGCCTTGC
>LPNX010432440.1:538953-587934 GCA_001517045.1 Pseudotsuga menziesii | reverse complement strand
TAGTGTTATATGTTTTTATTTCTATTGCATATTGGGAAATATTGATTTCTGGAGTCTAGCTGTCTGTTGTGGTACCCCAAGCCATAGGAATTTCTCTCCGTAACAATAATGTGCTAGTTTTATTTATGCGACAAATTCAAATCTAATACACAATTTTATAGTGTATCAAACATAATTAAACCTTCTTACCATGTGAATATAAGTAATGAATTCAAAATAGCATTCAAGAAGGTACACCCTCGTAAATTTACTTAGCAATATAGGATTAGGGACACAGTATGTGTCATTTAACTAGGACACTTCTAACTATAAGTCCAAATGGATGGTTAATTGTTGCATTCCAAGTAAAATTGATTACAAAAATAACTCATTCATGACACTATACTAAGTAATATTGTTGGTTTTCAAATCGAGAGACACACCTCCTTAACTCACAATATGAACTATGGCACAATAGATTAACCAATGTGAAAAAGAAATGTTCTAAGTTTGATGGTTATCTCCATCTGCAAAGCACATAAAAAGAGGTGAATTTGATGACATCTACCAATCAAGCACAAATCATGATGAGCAACGTCCAATACTAAGAAAAAAATATGAAAGTAAAGTAACATTATCTACTTATAATACAACAAGTCCAAATGGATTTTCCCAGACATGAATGTCTAAGCGTAATTACTCTTCAAGTAGAGACATTTCTAGGCCTTAGCATGGTTCCCTCAAAGTGTTTAAGCTCATAAGCTCCATTGTTCCAGATTGGCCTCATTATGAAATGACTAAGACACTTAGAATTGAATTTACCAAACCCTAGTTCGTCATGGTCCTGGTTGTATACTATCATGCTATCTCCCTTAGAGAAGACACAAGGATAGACAAATTTGTCATACTAAGATTCACTAATACATAATATAAAAATTGTGACGGTTTTTCGTTGCTATTTCCACATTTTGTCGTCTCAATTGCGACAATAATGGTTGTGATGTTTCATGGCACTTATTTCGTGGATATAACAATGAAATTTATAATTTGTCAATAAAGACACGAAAACTGGTTGCCACATGTATTCTATACGGTGGCCTTGAAATTGTGTTTTTTAATTCATTTTCTAAGTTTCGTCGCTATATTGACAAAGTTGTCGTCCCTATAACGACGAAAATATGGCCAAAAAATGCTAGGAAAATTTTTGTTTCCATGCAAAACCATGGAACATCTTCGACGAATTTTTGTCTCTCTATCAACAAATTATGGAATTTGAACAGAAATTTCTTTCACGCATTCATCACTCTATCGACAAAGTTGTCATCCCTATAACGATGAAAGTATGGCCAAAAACTGCTTGGAAATTTTTTTTTTTCCACGCAAAACTATGGAACACGTTCAACAAACATTTGTCTCTGTATCAATGAATTATGGAATTTGAACACAAATTTCTTCCACACAAAATCGTGGAAAACCAATCACTTTCGACGAAATTTGAAATTTGAATGGTAATTTTTCCACGAAAATTCATCTCTATAATGACGGTATTCCTGGAAAGCCACCCCAGGATTCAATGGTTTTGCAGTACTCGCGACAAAAGTTCGTCGATATTGAGACGAAACCTGGAGGTTTCAAAAAAAAAATTAAAATCCGTGGAAAGGCACCTTCCTTTCCACGGTTTTGGATCTTCAATAAGTGCTCGTCAAAAAATACATATTAGATTTTAAATACAAAGAAATGGATAAAACATAACACACGAAAGGTGATTTATAGAAAAGAAATATATTGGGAAAGTAAGATATGGGCAACAACATATTGAAGTAAAAGGGAGAAAAATAAATGGGAAGTTTAGGGGGGAGGTCAAAAAGTGTTAAATGACTCTAAAAAATAAGGCATAATGATTTAAAAAGTGCCCAAAAGAACCTAAAGTGGCCCTAAGCACCCTAATTATTACCTCAAAAACCGTTTTCCCATTAGGATGCACAAATTCATAATAATTGGCTAAAATACATAATTAGAAGCTAAAGTGGCACCTCTTAGAGAGGATTCTATGACAAGGTAGGAGGGTATATCTATAAAAATACAATCGATAAAATACGTTGTAAACACCACAGGGATCGTATAAACATTAATTAAATGATATTCTAGGCACCACTGAAAGCTGATTTCTATGATAAGGTAGGGGGTACATCTATAAAAAATACCATCGATAAAAGACATAGGCACCACTGGGCTCGGATAAACTTATTGTGATATGAAATTAGGTTAATCCCACTAGGGCTTAAAGAGCCCACAAGGGATTGGAAGGATGCCCAAAGAGCTTGGAAGAAGCCCGCAGAGGTCTGTAGATACCCGCAGAAGCTTAAAGAAGCCCACAAGTCAGAAGTAAAGGAAGCCCGTGTTCTAAAGATTAAGGGAGCCCAAGCTTTGAAGATTGAGGAAGCCCGTGGGTGTAAATGAAACCAGAGAAGGTCAAGCCTGCAATTTCTGGAAGAGATGAAAATGAAAAACTGATCCTTCTTATGCAACCACCTCAAGCATGGCCAAAAATCAGTCAAAGTTAGTAACCAATATTCCCAAAAGAAAGAAAAAAAATTCCCCTTGAGCACATGATAGGAAAGAGACATGTTAATCAACAAAAAATTGACAAATTATTTCTATTCTTTTACTATGCATGATCTCATATAACAAAAAATTCATCATAGATCACCTTTTGGCATTGATCAGAAGAAGGTTGCACACTTGAGCTTGCAATTTGTAGTTTAGAAACCATATCATAATTTCCTTGGAGACACTCCTCATGAAATATCATCACTTGCTCTACTACATGTGAAGAGCTACTAGTGATAATTCTTCATACTACAAAAAACATAAGGTGCATTGAATTCGTATTTATTGAAAAATAAATAAATAATAATAAAATAACTCAACCCCTAGGGAACAAGAGTAGTTGTTCACCTGGAAAAACTGTGTAGGATCTTTGTACTACCAACTGGTGGTAAGTTGTTTTGATGTTTCTCATTATTGGAAGAGGTGAATATGAAACTTTGATCCTTCTTATGCAACCACCTCATGCATGGCCAAAATTGGTCAAGTTAGTATCAAATATGCCCATAAGATAAAAACATTCCCCTAATCTTGCACATGATGGGAAAGAGACATGTTAGTCAACAAAAAATTGACAACTTATTTCTATTCTATTACTAGGAATGATCTCATGTAGCAAAACATTCATCATAAATTACCTTTTGGCACTGAGAAGTAGGTTGCACAGTTGAGCATGCAATTTGTAGTTTAGAAACCATATCATAATTTCCTTGGTGACACTCCTCATGTAATAACATCACTTTATCTGCTACCTTTGAAGATCTAGACATATGAATTTATGGTCCACATATGTGCCATGCAACAGCTGAAAGTTTATCATCATAGTAATCAGAACGTGTAAAATAGTGCAACCAATAACCAGTGTTAATCATTTAAAGTGCCATTTAGCATATGATTTCCAGATCTTTGTATGTGATAGCATAGATATAAAATACAAACTTAATGAAAATTTAGTGCCAAGATAACCATAATGTAATTATCATTCACTCGATCCTGTATGTAATCTTTGAAATATAAAATCATCAATTCCCTTACCATCACCCAGCTCTCGACAGAAATAATTAGTACTAAGAAAATCCAAAACAATACTCAGTAAAATAATGTCAGAATTATATCACTGTGCATTCAAAGATGTAAGGTTCCAGATCTTAGTAAAAAATCAGACTTACATTTACCCAGAAAACTAATGCGAATAGGGCAGAAAACTAATCAAATCAATAAGATATATTTTACAAAATATGCCATCATCTAAATAGTTTGAAATACTAACTTGTTTTATGTTTTGAGTGTGAAAAGAAGGCAGCTAGGGCATACGAGGTCTGCAATACATATTGCATACCTGTGTTTGATAAAGGAGAGGGCTCGAATTGTGGGAGCAGCAGGTCTGCGTTTTTAGGGTTTTATAGAGAATTTTTTTTTAGGGATTTCTTTTTTGATAAAATAAAAGTTACAAAAACACATAAAAATTAAGTCCAAAACCTAAGAGAAACAAAAATAACCTAAGAATGATATTTACAAGTATACAACTCAAAAAAAATAGTTTTGAAAGATAGATGAACAATTAGGGTTTGAAAAATTAAAATTTCTTAACCTAGGGTTTCATCATGCCAAAATTATAAGAAAAAGGGCCGAAAAAAGCCTAATTTCTTCTACATGATTTTTCTTCTATTTTTCTACATTACTAACAAGCATTTTTGTTTTATGTAGAAGGTTGTCTCCTAGTTTGGATGATAGTCTAAAAGTAGTTATTTACTATTGGTTGTATCTCTTGTATATTAATAGAATGAAATAGAATTTAAGGATAAAGACAAACACATTAAGGATAAAGATCATGTCAAAAACCTTACCTTATCATTGTCCTTTCACCAGATACATTCGTCCATAACAATTTTTTAAGAAACAGGCAGGCATTTAAAAATTTACAACCATCTTTAATACACAGTAATAAAAGATTATTTACACCTTATTGAGCTCCTCTCTATTTCGAGAACAGTTTTATATTCTCTACTGAAAAGGGCCAACCATGTGAAGGTGGAATCTCATATGGCCCCTCCCCCCTCTCACATTGCTCTAAATTCCCTATACCCAATAAATGATGTTGTTTACATAGAAAACATATAAACATTCATGCATAACTAGGCTAGTCATCAAAACATATAAACACAAAAACATTGAAGCATAAAGAGGCAATTCATATAAACAATGTTTTAGACTAACAATATCGATATACATCCAAATACAAGTCATGAATTTATACATCTACTTTTTCTTTAATTTTTGTTTTTTTGGATTGTAATAACTAATGTTAATTGGGATATTATCATCATCATTTGGTGGAATATCTGTAAAGCCATGTCCTGCTAGTGTTTGTGTTTCCATGCCCTCATGTATCATACTTCTTTTACATCGTTGAGTAGGGCGTGGAGGCATTTCTAAAGGGGTGTGAACTGCAACAACAAAAATGGGCATATCGATATGTTAAAATATTATTGAAATTAATAGTTCATCATTTTGATTAAAATTACAATATTTCTCTTTACCTATCTGTGTAGCTATGATAGCTGGTGTGTTAATTGTTTCTATACTTGCTAATTCCTCTTGCAGTTCACCCTCCTGAGCTTCACAATCTTCCATTGAAAGAAGAAAATTTATAAGTATATGTCAAGAATAAAATATCTATAATCACAGTAGATATTTATATTTCCAAAGCGCACATACCATAATGGCCACTCTGCTCCCCACTATCATGGGACATGCACACCCCAACATCAGATGGTACGTGCCGAGTACCGTTGGATTCACTGTTGCGGTTGCACTGTTGCTTAAAAGAAAACATAAATATTTAGTTATGGGTGATATAATCAAAACTGAATAGAATTTAATGGTATACTGTAATGATTCCCTTATTCACTTTATTTACCTGCATCTGCGTCATTAGGGAGATTGGAGTCTGCCCCAAGATTTTTCGATATTCAATGACACTTTTAAAACCATACTTTAAACAAAGGTTTAGGTCTTCCTCGCTGACAGCATATTGGAACGTATTTCCTTGCAATGTATAACACATATAAAATTTCCAGTATCAAAAACAAATATTTGTTCACTACTTTCAAATAAATATTCCCCACAGTTAATCATTTAATTCTTACGATTCGGGCTCTTAGTTTTCTATAGCCACCCTGGCTAGTATATGTTGCCCATTCTTTTCCACTCTAGCCTTGGTTGCTTTGGAGGTTTTCGATAGCCTATATATGAACATTTTGAAAAACATTAGATATCAAAATTCTTGCTTAAAACAAAAAATAAAAAAATAAATGAGCATATTTCACTAAAAAGATGATATGTGTTGTACCTTTCTTTTCCAAGCCGTGGTTGTTTTCCTTGTCTTTTTAGCAAGTTCTCCTTTGCATCCTCTATGAGTTCCTTCCACTCTTTCTCCAAAACCATGGGAGGGTGCTCATGCTTGAGGTCACGTTGCAATTTATCCCTACATTGATCCCTATTATATTTTAAATTCTCGTTGGCTAACTTGCAACCACTTTCTTGTTGAATGTATTGCCAAACAAGTTTACCATGGGGTCTATCAATACCTCTATCTTTGCACTATCTTGGCTATTCCACCGTGTGCGAATGGTGGGGCCAAACAAATCCAATGCTTTGTCATTCAAATATTTGTAGAAAACATAGTTTCTTGCAAAAACGTGTAATCCATTAATTTATAATAATTTCAGCGTATGTCCATTTCAATTTCATGATTAAAATGAATAAATTAATTAATAAATACATGTAATATTTTGAATCTTGATCGAAACACAAGCGTCATCCACCAAAAAGGTGAGATCTAGTGATTCGATGCTTTTAACTTGTGTTGTTCCAGGAAAATTTTCCTGGTCATCTACAATAGGTTCATCTCCGGAGTCATGTGGAGTCCTAGGCTCTGTCTCATCATGCTCTTACATGTCATGCTGATCAAAATAGGTGCCCTCATCAATGGATTCGAGGCCAACCGAAGGAGTGTCAAAAAGCCTCATCACTACTACCTATACCTGTATCGTCAATTTCTCTAGTCACGGGTTGTAAAAACTCCTACGAACAAAAAAATTTACTTTATCAGATCACTTGGAAAAATAGAAAACATAATATCAGATATGAAATCATGTCATAGCTTAAAAAAATATGTGAATATGCCACTTACCCCATAAGATTTTATTTGTTCTTTCATCTCTTCAATCCTTTCCCTAATATCCTGTGTCATGGGACTTATGCAAGCCAAGGAAATTGTTTATATGTTTGCCTTTTTAGGGCCTTCTTTATAGTACCCATAGGGTCTAAATTCATTGGACTAAATTCATCAAACAATAAAATTAAGAAAATTAATGTTAACATGATTCAAACATTGTTATTGTAATGAAATTTAATTACTATTAAGAACTAACACTTACCTGATGTGGTGCTGTGGCCGGTGACTTCCCACGGTCACCCCGTACTGATCTACTTCTAGTGGGTGATTTTCCACAGTCACCTTGGACCATGGAAGCAGCAGGTTCCTTTCCACGGTCCCCACCTTAACACTATAAATCAATCAATAATTCACCATAAGCATAGAAAAATGTGAATATCAACAGTGGAAATCAAATGCTAACAGAAAAAATCAAAACATTTAGTTATTATATTTAACACTTACCTGACGGGGCACAAAGTGTGACCTTCCACGGTCACCCTGGACCATGGAAGCAATAGGTGCCTTTCCATCGGTTCCACCCTGACACAATAAATCAATAAATAAACGTTATGAAAATAATTGTAACATAATAAAAAATGAGATATTGCAATAATATTTATTTTTACCTCAGAAGTAGAGGACACTGGTTTTGTTCCATGACGAACATGGGCAGACCCCTGCCATAGTGTAATAAGCATGTTGTCACATGGAAATTTTTTGGGGTTGGAGTTTCTAGTTATTGTAGTCATATTTTGTTACTATATTTAGTTGAGTCAATAATTGTAACATCAACAAAAATGAGATATTGCAATAATATTTACTTTTACCTTCGATGGAGAAGATACATGTTCTGCTCCATGGTGATGAGCAGACCCCTGCCATAGTGTAATCAGCATGTTATCATATGGAAATATTCATAATAAGCACGAAAAAAGTGAATGGTAACAGTGGAAATTGAATGTTAACAGAAAAAATCTCAACATTTAGTTATCATATTTAACACTTACCGATGGGGCACAGAGTGTGACCTTCCACAGTCACCCTGGAGCATGGAAGTAGAAGACGTGCGTTTTGTTCCATGACGACCATGGGCAGACCCCTACCACAGTGTAATAAGCATGTTGTCACATGCCAAATCTTCTGGGGTTGGAGTTTCTAGTTATTGTAGTCATATTTAGCTACTATATTTAGTTGAGTCAATAATTGTAACATAAACAAAAATGAGATACTGCAATAATATTTACTTTACCTCCAAAAGAGGAGATACATGTTCTGCTCCATGGGGAAGACCAGACCCCTGCCACAATGTAATAAGCATGTTATCATATGGAAATATTCACAATAAGCATGACAAAAGTGAATGGTAATAGTGAAAATTGAATGTTAATTGAAAAAATCAAAACATTTTGTTATTGACATCATATTTATTTACTATATTTAACATTTACCTCACGAGGCATAGATTGTGACCTTCCACGATCACCTTGGACCGTGGAAGCAGCATGTGGCTTTCCACTGCTGCAACCCTGATAAAATAAATCAATCAATAAAAGTTGAGACAATAATTGTAACATAAAAAAATGAGATAAGCATAACAGTGTAATAAGCATGTTATCACATGGAAATATTCATAATATGCACAAAAAAAGCGAATGTCAGTGGTGTAAATCGAATGTTAACAAAAAAAATCGAAACATTTAGTTATTGTAGTCATGTTTAGTTACTATATTTAGCATTTACTTGATGAGGCATAGGGTGTGACCTTCCACGGTTACCCTAGACCATGGAAGCCACATTTATTCGATTTAAGTTGTAATCAATCAACAACTCTTCACCTGGAAGTATTGTTTTTGTTGCACATACAAATATACAATTTTCTTCATGTACATAAAATCCGCAATTCGGTTGATTAGTTCTTGTCATTGGCTATGTACTATTTATAAAGCCAGCAACGTTTTCAGACGCTTTTGGTCTCCCATCAATATACATAGTCGCCCCTTTGTTTTTATTGTGTTCTGCTAGTTGTACATAATTTGCGGCAACTCTGTATCTCCTCATACTTCGAGTATATTGGACCAAGATCAACCAGTTATTGTATCTGTATAATGGTCCGACATACTCCACCAATTCAGTTACATTGCCATAGTTGACCTTTATGCCATCCATGGAAAAAATCCCCAATCCATGTAAGGACGAAGGTGCAATGCGATACATCCTCCCATTGATGAAGAAATCTGTGTCCACTTGAGGTAGCTTATTAGGTACCCATCGCTGCACTAGATGTCTATACCTCAAGGGAAACTCAATGTCACCTATTCTCTCAGCATCATAATTACATGACCCTCCATTGGCAATAAAATATTGCATGTGTCTACGAAATATTTTCCTTACCTTTTCAGATCTAGTTGATATAGAACTGGTAGATCTAGTACAACATGTATCACTTTAAACCTCTCCTAGTATATCTTCACCATCACTCGAGGAAGATATATCTGATAGATACCTATTTGGTGGTACCTACACTCGATAAAACAAGAATATAAGCTACCAAGTGGATATAATTTAGCGTGCAAATATATTTACTTGTAATGTTTTAAAATCAAAAGTTTTTTCTTCCCAAAAACTTTACCAAAATCTATTTTTCTCTCAAAGGTGTAATTTCTTTTAGAGTTATTTATATTTGAATTATTTTTAAGTATAATACACGATTTGATTTGGTTTGGAATTTGTTCACAACATGGATATAGAAGTGTGTTTCTTGGGCCACTTGACTAGTTAATGTATGCAAAGAGGTATGGGGTTCCCCCTCATATAGATCATGTTGGGGATTCAATTTGGAACGGGTGGTGGTCATATTGCTTCATTCATGGAATTCTCACTGAAACTCGACAATGTTAGTCTAACACTCCTTCTTCCACGATGGTTTGATATGCAAGTTTCCTCGTGCAAAGTACTCCTTCTCTAACTATGTGCCTGATTTTTTTTAAATAGGATAACATTGTGAAATGTCACCAAAATTATTCCAATTATAGGTAGTATTGAGTGGTTTTGCACATGGAAGTGAATAGGGTGATGTTGGATCTAGAATCGTCTTATCACAACCTTGAATTGTCTTACACTACCCAAGACCATTTTCTTACCATTGCTATGATGTTCTACAACAGGGAAATCCTGAATTTGTTTGGTCGTGATGGTATGGTTTAGGCTCGTTCTCTATCAAACAGGAAATGGATGGGTTCAAGGTTGGAATTTGATGGGAAAAATGCCCGTCATGGGTCATTTTGCACCTCAAATATGGCCTATATTTCATATAAATCCTCAGAAAATACGAAGTAAATAGTCAAAACCATAGTAGCAATATTCGAGTACAAATTCGAATACGATACGAAAAAAATAGGTAACAAAAAAATCAAGTACAACTAAAATACAAGAATAGGCATCTTATAAATACAAAAACATACAATTTTAATTTTTAAAAAATAAGATTATACGATCGTCATTCCAAAGTGTAACATGTCATTCATTATTCATTAGGAACTAACATTCCAAAGTGTAACATGGCATTCCTTATTCATTAGGAACTAACACAAGCAGTAACTAAGTATTGATTTCTTGTGACAATGGATGAGACCTACAACTGCCTTTCTCTATAGTTTCAACCTCAAAACCAAGGGAAACAATAGGAAAAGGTATAGTATATCGAAAATAATATCCAGTTTCGATCTGAGATAAGTAAGGGCTCATTGGACCCCATAAAAAGGCTATGTTATTCAAATTCTTATCACTTCAATGGGAGAGTTGCGCTAATGACAACCCAGCAATATCTAAGGCTTTAGAAATGGCTAAGTTACATAGAACTGTTGATGGGCATAGGCATAGTCTTATGAAAATTCCCACCATATTTCATAAGAAGGAGAAAATTCCCACCATGGCCTATCATCCCATAGTTTGTTGAAGTATCTATCCAACCATGGTAGCGGTTCTAAGAACAACTCATTGAGGAAGAAGATACAGGCCTCCAATAGAATTTCTTTTTGGTCAAATTAGACAAGTTGCTCTAGGAGAATGCTCACCATAATTTGTGGGTTGAAAGAAATTCCTGCACCATATGGGAATCCTGTAGGTGGTTGTGTTGTCTACCTGACCATGTTCTTACTTTGACCTGAAAGTACCTTAGGCATAATTTATGGATCTGCCAAACAGGGTCTTAAGTAGCTTTTACATCATACTTCAGTAAAATGCCCACCAAGGAGAGAGAAAGTGGTTCTAGAAGATGAAACTGGTTTTAATGGATTCATCTGGTTGTCCTCCATCCATTGGATGTGTTACACTCCAAGTTTGATGAGAAGTTGAAATCACCTTTGAGACCTAGGGTTTAAAGAAATTGACTAGTGTCAAATCACAAGGTTGAATAGGCATTTGGAAATGCCCGCCAAAGCCTGTCTGAGTGATGATAAATTCATTAGAAGGTATAGGCACATTCTTTAATGAACTGGATATCCATCAATGTTCATAGTTTTTCTTATTGCGACCACATGAGAAAAATATCAACCTACCAAAAGAGGTAAAAACATTAGCTTGCATATTAAAAATATGAAAAATTGACCGAGTGTTGAAAACACGAGGTTGAGATCCCACTTGGAAATGCATGCCAGAGTCAGCTCTTTAATTGATAAATTCATCAGATGTTATGGATCCACTCTTTGATGATCTGGGAATCCACTCATGATCTCAATTTCCCTCTGGGTGTTCACACTTGTGAGATATGAGTCTGCAAAAATGCCTCCTGGCACAGTAATGACTAGGGTCTGACAAAATTGACTAAGTGTTGAATTAAGTAGTTTGAAAGACCATTTTAAAGTGACTTCTAGAGATTGTGTGTTTGTCAGTAAGGTTTTAAGGTGACATGGTTTTAAGGTGGATACCTAGCCATACCCTCAGTTTTTTAAATATGGTCAAGATGTGAAAAATATAAGTCTACCAAAAGATAGAAAAGTATGTATGTACAATCTTGGTGAAATAAAAGAGTAAGCTACTGGAAATTATTAAATAGAAATTTATAAAGGGAATTCTGCATACGTTGAGAAGGATTTAAGGATAGTTTTTCAGAAGATATGATGTGATCGAAATTACATAGCATATATTTAAGGAAGAAATGCTCACAAAGGGTTCAATGAAGACACACGCAGGCTACAATATTCTTGATAACCTTCGGACTCTTTGAGATATTTCGACCACACTAACTACCATGGTAAATGCCAAACAGAGGAAAAAAGATATAAGTGTGATTGAAAAATAATACTTGTATCAAATGTGTATTTAAAGAAGAAAGAGGTATAAGCATCAATTTACTGTCACTAGTACAAAATGATAAATTAATGACTAAAAAAATGACTAAAATCCGGCTATAAACAACTATTTTTTAGTTGATGACTAATAGTATCTAATTTCCACTATCTTATAGCTTGACTAACTTAGTAATATTTCACTTAGTCATCAATAGGTTGACTTATTAGTCATTGATATTGTTATAGCTCAAAATGACACATCTCTTCCTATGACCACTTTCCCATGATTCCGTCGCATGTCGACACTTCATGAAAGTCACTGAAAAAACACCTATATTGGAAGACCCATATCATGCATTCTGTAAATTCGTTTTACCTCATCTCTACACCATTGGAAAGGTATCTCAGTCAACTAAAACTTTCCAGAAGACACCAAAGTCTGAAAACGTCCAGAAGTACCCTTAAAATGATCTTTTTTATGTATACGTGAGTTACCTTAAGGAAACCCACATATTGTACGCAACTTGTTATATAAAATACTAGCGTATGCCCTAAATACGTGACTATTTACATTGCAACTCGCATATACCTCCTGTATACGCGACTGTTGTCTCTGCAACCCACGTATTCCTCCTGAAAATGTCAAAAAATACATTTTTTGAAATTCGGGTAGTTTGGGTAGTTATGTATGTAGTGAGAATTTATCCTCACTATAGGGGTAAGAATGGCCCCCTTGTGCCTATAGGGCACAAGGGTAGGTTCCTACCCTTAGAAAATAATAAAAAACGGAAGTAAAAATGACTGAAACAAAGCTGTGAATTGAAACTAAGCTAAGCTACACTAGAACAAGTAAATGGTAGCTATTGTAAACTACATCTAAGAGCAAATAACAGAAAGAAATATGGAGATGCAGCCCTTGTGAACCCCTCTACAAACAGTGGGTTAGGGTTTCACTCCAAAACCTGCAAAATAAACCTATACTACTATGAAGACAACCTGCAAATGATGTTAATGGCAAACCTGCAACTAGAAATATTGGTTAGAAAACAAAACAAGTAAATAAACATGCATGAAAGGAAGCTATACCTCGCTTGGGTGGAAATGCGCCACCATGCCCTAGCTCATGGGAGCACCTCTCTCTTGGTTGGGGAGCAATGGCTTGGATAAATGGAGATGGAGGAGAGGGAGAGTGGGTGGTTTGAGAGCAAGAGGTCTCAAAGCATCCACGGGCAACATAACAATATGCAAATGAGGAGTGTTTTGAGAGTGACCACCTACCCTCCTTATATAGTTTTTCCAAGGGGTTTTAGGGTTTTAATCCCTTGGTCAAGGATTTAGCCCCTTTTTTGGGCGTTTAGCCCCTTTCGCCCTAACTTTAACCACTTTTTGAGGGCTTTAACTCCTGGGGGTCTATTTTGGGCTCTTTTTTGGGGTTTTTAGCCCTTTTTTTCATCCTTGGGCTCTTTTGGAGGTGTGGGGATCAAATGGAAGGTCATGGAAGGTCTTATGGAGTGAAATGAGTGCTGTGGGATGGTGTCCTTGGGTGGTGTAGGCCATTGAGAGCTGTGTGGGGGATTTTTGGGTTAACAGATTGCCCCTGATGTGTGAGGGCAGGATCTCAACGTATGGCCGATGGACATCATAGGATTTATTGTCTAGAGGTGGTGCTTCTGGGGCTGGGGTATGGTGGCTTTTGGTTTTGTATTAATTTGGTTCCCATCAATGGGTGAGATATAATAAATGTGTGACATGTATATGGATGAGGCGGGCATTCCCATGGTCGTGACAATGTCAAAAGAATTATTTGATCTATGCTATAAAATACAAGAGTCAATCATATACAACTGATGTTACAATGATGGTTGCCTCTCATGTGAGGCTGAATACAATACTGATCTGGTACATTGGACCCATGGAATTCTCATGGAATTCTATATCTTCATGAATGACGGTCTGCTAGATCTAGTGCATAGATGTGTGGACTCGTTGATTGAGAGTCAAAGTCACTATGGTACAAGTATGTTGCATCAATCATAAAGGTATATCGAAGCAATGTTGTGGCTTCTGATCACTGTCTCCAATGCAACCCAGAAATCACAAGGGACATAACCTGTTTAGGTCCCTCGAGTGGACTCACCAATGTGCTAGAGTCAGGTGACATCTGGGATCTTTGACCAAGTACTATGTGGAAAAAACCCTGTACGAATCTCAACGGTGCGATAATCGAGTTGAAGTCGAGCATGTGAGAAACAACCATCCCAAGAGGCACTAAGGACTCCTCTCAAGTGGTCCAAGGAAATCATCAATGATGTTAATGAAACCAAGGTACAGGGACCTTTGGGTCTATCCTCTGGAATATGAGTGTTAGCGTCGACAAAGGGAGACCTACCCCTAGTCAAGGCAATGATGTTTCCTTGACCAACGGCGCAAAGGATAACCGAAAGATGTGAAGCAATATGTGGATTGACTCACTGAAGTGGGGGGGAGGGGAGGGAAGGGAAAAAATGAACAGGGGCAAGGGGGGAGTGGGAGACTCAAACTTCCTTTGTTCAGAGTATGACGGTAGGGCGGACCAGGCAGTAAATGAAACTTAACTCATGGGAATGGGATCATAGCTGTAATACTGGGAATGTCACTGTAGATGGGAAATGCTTGGAGGAGGTGGACACTTTCAATACTGATGGGATCCAAGGGAGACACATTGCAGAGTACTCTAAACAAAAGCGACCCAATGTGGGAATACTGCCAAACTATTTTCTGTGGGGTGGTGTCTAGGGACACCGTTGTGGTACGATCTCGTGGATTTTTGGCAAGCCCGAGAAGGTAAGTGCTTGATGGTGCTTTCAATTTTAGAGAGTCTGAAAGCACGAAGAAGACTCCAGTGGGGGATCTTTTTCGTTGGTAGTCTCCTGTGCTCAAAAAAGGATAAAAGTATACATAGGAGAGCTCTCCCATCCTGGAGGGGATGAGAGACTTCTTTACCGTTGGTAGTCCAATCAGGCTGGAAAAGGTTAAACCTATACTGACTGGACAGTCATTCAAATACTTTTACGAGCATGAATGAAACCAAGTTTTCTCAGCGATCTTTTCTTGTTGAAACGGCTGGAAAAGAGCTTAATGACAATAGGTGGTGAGCTTTTTCGTAAAGTGTGGCCCCTCTGCCTGAGAAAGCACAAAAGTATGCAGAGGGGAACGGTCTTGGCTTGAGTGTGCCAAGGAGGTCCTTTTCATGGAATGGTCTACATGGTCTGCAAAAGGAGGTAAACGAGACGATGTAGACACCCTTTCCTATACTTTAGTGAGCGGTAAAGGAAGCAATTGCGCTCGGCGATCTTTTCATTTTTTTAAGGAGTTAGAAAAGAGCTTAAACAAAACTCCAATGTGGTCAACCGACTGCGGTGGCACGAGCGGTGCCCCATGTCGAGACGGTGGACAAAGGTCCAAAGGTCATCCACGCAGTATGGATGGAGCAGAAGGCTCTCAAACATACCAATACATGCATGGGATATATCGTGGCAGAGGCCTGCGTGACAATGCGGCAGAGGCATGCAAACCAATGTGGCTCTCGGACAGAGGTCAGGAGAGCGTGTGTGTGTTTTAATGTGGACGGACCTGGCCACATGTGATGTAAGTACAAGTCCAGAGGCATTTATATGCCAAACACGTGCAAGAAAATAAATCATTTTGTAGACGGTGGTCCAGAGGTCGGCGTAAGGTGCGGTAAAAAAGAAAAGACAATCTATGTGTTAAAAATACAAAATAAAATCTAAAATTACATTTCTTAAATGGGCAGCAGCCCGAGGACACTTCTATGTCAAATACATGGGAGAACAACAAAGGGTTTTGTGGACAATGGTCCAAATATCTGCATAAGGTGTGGTGAAAAAGACAATTATAACTAAAAAAAGTAAAATATGTTAGAATCTTTAAAGGGTGGCGGCCCGATCACTTGCATAAGTTGCGACTGGGCAATGTGATACGAGTACCGGTCCGTAGACACTCGCATCGTTATGTCATGGCTTGTGAGTCGAGGTGAATAGTGGGAAATGGTCCCGAAATTGACTGTTTAAACATGAGACAATGGTCTCATAAGGAAATGAAAACTTGATCCTGGAGGTGTGGGAGGTGTCTCGAACAGATTCCAGGTAACTTTTGACTAGCAGCTGATGATGTTGCCTTTGAGTTTTGCTAAAAAACGTTGAAAAACAAGAAAAAGAAAATGAAGTGCCTCATTGTTGATGTTAAGCGTAAAATTTATTTAGGTAGAGCCCATTGCGGGGGTTCTCCAAGAGTTGTCCATCAGATTCAATGAGGGTGTATGCCTCTTTTCCGAGGCAATGGTGGATGATGTATGGGCCATGCCACATTGATTCGAACTTGCCTTTACCCAGTTTATCATTGGGTTGGTCATAGACTATAACCATATCACCTTTGTTGAAGGTGCGAGGGCAGACATGGGAGTCATATTGGATCTTTGATCGTGTTTTTGCTGCTTCGATGGCTTGGAGGGCAGCTCGACGGTCTTCTATGGTTTGCTCAAGTTGGAGGATTCGTTCTTCTAAAGGTGAAGTATTAGGAAGGAGTTCCACCACGAGGCGGAGAGATGGGATTTGGCATTCTATAGGGAGCACTGATTCAACGCTGTGTACTAGGTGGAAAGGGGTAAAACTAGTTGCGGTTTTTGTGTATGTGTGATAAGCCCATAGGGAAGAGAATAGCATGTGATGCCAATTGGTTTTATGATTTCCTACCATCCGTTGGAGCATTGTTTTGATGATTTTGTTGACTGCATCAACTTGGCCATTGCCTTGAGGGTAGTAGGAAGAGGAGTACTGGTGTTCGAATTTCAACATAGTTGATAATTCAGCCCATACGACGTCTTCGAAGTGTGCCCCATGATCTGAGACTAATTGTTTGGGGACACCAAACCGTGTAATGACATTGTTGAAGAAGAAAGGTGCTATGGTTTCAGCTTTGCAATCGAATGTGGGCATGGCTTCAGCCAACTTGGTGAAGTAATCGACTGCCATGATAATGTACTTGTGGCCATTATCTGAAACAGGGTTGATGATCATGAAGTCAATTTCCCATTTGCAGAACGGCCCGACTGTGACTACAGGATGTAATGGTGTGGGGGGGGGGGGGGGGGGGGGTTCTTGCCTTTGGGGCAAAAAGCTGACAGCTGTGGAAATGTTTGACTGCCTCTGTGCAATCAACAAAGATGGAGAACGCAAAAGTTCCTAGCACCCTATCTGACGCATACATCGATGATTTGGTCGATGAACGATGTGGGGAAGTTGTCTTTGGGACATGCCCCATTAATATCACGGAAGTCTGTGCAAACATGAATGGTACCCTATTTTTTATTCATAGGAACAGGATTAGAAACCCAAGTTGTGTATGCAATGGGATAAATGAAGCCGGCTATGCATAGCTTCTCTATCTCGGCTTTCACCGCAGCCACTTTGGATTGATGGATGGGTCGTTGCTTCTGGCGGATAGGTGCCACATCAGGCCATGTGTCAATTTGGTGTTCCACGATGGATGGATCTAAGCCAGGCATTTCAGTATCTGACCAGGTGAAGATGTCACAGAATTCTTGGAAGAGAGCGGTATAGGCATCAACCTCTTTTGGGGAGTAAGATTCCCCCAACGTGATTTCTTCAACGATCTCAGAGTTGGTTGAGATGTCCATTTTAATGGTTGGAGAAATGTTCGCCATGTTCCCTTATTTGAAGGCATTAGGTTCTGGGATTGGGTTCTTGAACTAGTCAACCTTCCCATGGATGAAATCTTTGGTCTCCATGGAAAACTAGTCAGACTGCGACACAAGCTCCTCTGGGAGGAAGAACAAGCGATGGTGCATGTCATCCCAAGGGTATTCCGAGGTGGTCAAAGATTCTAGGATCTCCTCATGGTTGTCGAAGCAATGAAGTGAGAGGTCTGATGGACCGTCATTGGAGATGGGAATGAGCTGGTCAGGGGAACTAGACATCATGTAAATGGACATGGTGTTGGACGAAGGAGGTGGTGGTGGGTGAACTTCTTTGATCAAGGTGATCTCAAAATCAAGGGAATGGTGACGGAGGTCAGCAAGAGCCATTCAAAATTTGGGAAGGTCTTGGCAATGGTGGGAGTAATGTCCATACATGTTGCAAAGGGCGCAAGAATGGTTTGTCCTTAATGCCTTGTTCTTTACTACTGGCATGGTTGGGAGTTCAACCATGAGGATATTTTCATTTGTATCCATGGCATCTAGATGCACACGAATCATTGGGATTTCAGGGCAATCCTGAGTTGGACGGCCCTGTTGTTCGCAGACGGCACAAGGTGGAACTTGTCGTGGTTCTGCGATGGATTTGGTGTTCTTTCCCCTAACCCTTTTGGGTTGGGGTGGTGCAGATGCAGTTGCGGCGGTTGGCCTATGCGAACCAGGTGGGGGGTGAGACTCAACTGCAATAGGTTGCACCGGAGTTAATACAACTTGGGGCATTGGTGGTTGGGCTGGTGGATCTAGATACCACACAGGGATCCCCAACGTAAAGTTGGGTAAGCTTAAGGTGGCCATGACCGGCTTGCTCATGACACTGGGTGGGGGAAAGAGGAAGGGAATTGTATGGATCAGAGATGAGCCCACATAACTCCCAGCTAGTTGCATGTGGGGGTGAGTTTGTGGTTGTGGTTGCGCGTAATGCTGCTACTGCAGGTGATGTTGCGGCTGTTGTTGGCGTTTTGGTTGTGGTTGGGGTTGCGGCTGCGATTGCTGCTTAGGTGCAGCGGTGCTTGATGAGACCATGCACAAGTCCACAGTTTGTTTTTGTGTCAGTGGTGGTGACACCAATGGGAAAGGAGCCATCATGGTGGGATCGGTAAACAACCCAGGGCCCACATTCAACGGTGGGGAAGCTGGTGTGTTTTCGACCACAGTGTTGGTTACGGGGATGATGTTAGCGTGTGTGGTCACCCCTTGCAGCTCACTGGTGGTGATGGTAGGGATAACGTTGGCAGATGTTGTTAACCCTTGCAGATCATGGTAGGTGAGCTAGTCAACCATCATAATCTTCCCTTCATGGGAGAACATCATGAGGTGGAAGACAGTTGACACGACTGCTCGCATGGTGTACATGTAACTCCTCCCAAGGAGGAGTTTGTAATCCAGTTGAGTGTTGACGACCTCAATGTCAATCATGACTATCTTCTTGGCTAACATGATGGGAACATGAGGGAGGATTCCTTGGGATTTAGTGGGGTGTCCATCATAAGCCCGCAGAGTCATGGAAGATGCTTGCGGAATTGGTGATCCAAGCTTCTACCAAACCAAGTTAGACATGACGCACATGGATGCCCCCTCATCCACTATGCATCGGTGCACAACCAAGTTCCGAATGGACACCGAGATTTGGAAGGTGATAGTTGAGGGCATGCGCGGCTCTCCATTTTCTGTGTCAAAGGTGATCAGCTTCGAATCGAAGAGGTCTACTACCCCTAGAGTGGCTAGTAAGGCTTCTCACTGCGTTGGGCACGTTTTAAGTACCTCAAGAGCGAACATGGCGGTTGGTGTTTGGGCCAAATCATCCACAATGCTATAGCTGACTGCAGCTCTAGCTGTGGCATTATTGGCGATTTTGTGTATGGGGGGGCACCGGAACGGGGGTAACTGGAGAGGTAAGTTGGTTTTCTTAGACGTAGATGCTGCTGACGAGTCAACAGGTTTGGTAGTGGTACCGTATAGGTTTCGTCTAGTTTGTAAGTTGACCTCTTCGGTGGTCATGGTCATCAGGTGGTGGACACTTGTTTCGGCCGTGGGTGGTGCCTGTGGAGCATTGGGATTGGCCTGGGGAGGGGTAGCGGTTGCCACCAATACTTGTAATGGTAGTGGGTTTTGAAGCACCATGCGAGGAGGTCCTTGTGGTGTTGGGTTGGGTTGTGCTTGGTTTGTGGCATTGGCAACTTGTTGGGCCTCGTCTCGAATGGCCCGCTTGGCGCAACCCATGAGGGATCACTCAAATGTATAATGCCCATAGACCTCATAGAGTGTGCATGGTTGGTTTGTGTGCAATGGGACATTGTGTCTTGGTGCATTTGGTTGCGGGGGGTTCTGGACTGGCTGGTTTGCTGCGGCATTGTTGGGAGGATTCGGTTGTTGACCCCCTCTCTATGGTTGGTTGTTGCCCTGGTTGTGGGGCCGGTTATTTCTAGCTTGCCCTTGTTGATTGTTGGGGGTAGGCTGGTTGGGATGGTTTTCCTGTGCAAACACTTGTCCCAATGGGGCGGGTGGAGCGGGTGCAGCGGGGGCGGGGGCGGGGGCTTGGACTTGTTGCACTGGTGGTGCATAGTATATTTGTGGGGGTGGTGGTGCCACGAATGTGGGAATTTTCCCCACATACTGTTTTGCTAGCCAATCCATAGCTTGAACCTGCTGTGGTGGCACAGGTTGTGCATAGGAAGTTGTCGCTCTGGACTGGGACATCATTCTAGCATAGTCCGAAGCTTGGTTTTGGTAAGAAACATTAGCAGTGTTGCTTGGTTGTGTTGCAACGGTAGGTGGTGTCGGTTGAGGCGGTGGTTGTTGAGAGACTGACCCTA
Organism: Pseudotsuga menziesii; assembly: GCA_001517045.1. Taxonomy (NCBI): domain Eukaryota; kingdom Viridiplantae; phylum Streptophyta; class Pinopsida; order Pinales; family Pinaceae; genus Pseudotsuga; species Pseudotsuga menziesii. The sequence continues at coordinate 567,252 of LPNX010432440.1, read as the reverse complement.
TAATTCCATCTGTTGCATGGGATGCCCCTGGTGCTTCGCAGTAAGAGATACTTGGATGGGGAGCATCTAGAATGAGCGTGTACAAGTATCCAGATTGGGCATAAATGAGGTCAAATTGTTGGGCCTTCAGTATGGCCTCTTCTTTAGATTGGGGACGTTTAGATACGACGTCCTTTGCGATGGGTGGGAGCAAAGTCTTAAGGAACCAATCCAAGAAGATCTTGTCATAAAGTTAGATCTTACATAAGCTGCGATGTAGCCACAACTCATGGATATGGTCAGTGATGTGGGTGGCAGTTTTTTCACGACAGGATAGTAGGATCTCCACCCCTTTTTCATATCTGACAGGGAGTTGGAAATATTGTAGGAACATGAAGGATAGGGAGTTGAAGTCGGGGTACTTGGCTTGTGGCAGCTCAATGTACCATTTGGTTGTGGCACCTGTGAGGGTGCATTGGAACAGCCTCAGTCTGATGGAGTCTTCTACGATGCTATTGGATGAGCACCATAGATGGAATGTCATTATATGATTTTGGGGACATTCCTCGACTTTGCCTTCGAACTTTGGGATGTCCAATGGCATCTTAGTTGGCAGGGGTGGCCAAAAGGCTTGGTGACAGATGGGATCATTCATCAATCTAACCAAGTCAGGAAAGTTTAAGCGGGCCATGAATTGCAGATTTGACCCCAAGTTGATGTGGGATGGGGTTGCAATAGGAGTGGGGTTTGCAGGTGCATAGTGCATCTGCACAGCTGGGGGTGCTTGTGGTGGCACCATGGCGGATGGGCCAATTCCCCCAAGTGTTGTGGGTGGGATGGTATGGGTGGCAGGGGCATTCCCCCCCTGCATGGCTGTGGGGGCGATGTGGGTGGTTGGTACACTGCCCCCCTGTGTGGCAGGTGGGACAATGTGTGTGGAGGGGCCGTCGCCCCCATGCGTGGCCATTGGACCAGCTTAGTTGGTCACTATGGGTGGTGGTAATTGGCTAATGACAGTCTGGATGACTATTCTTGGACTGCTTGCCACATTGTGGGTGAATGGTTGTGATGTGGACATGGGTCCACTTGTTAAGGTTAGACCAGAAAATGGATCCGAGTTTGCAGTAGCCATGGGGCTAGACGGTGCAGTGTGGAGGTATGGTTCAGACTGATATGGGTCTGAATCAGAATCAAAGGCTGTGTGGCCCTATGATGGTGTGGGAGATCGCTGAGAACGGCTACGATGGTGCTGACTGAGTGTTCCAAATGGTGGTGGTTCACCTCTTAGGCATGAGGAAGATTGTGGAGGATCAATTGTGTTTGCTTGTGTGTATGAAATTGGTGGGTATGAAATTTGGACCCTGACTTCAATGGCTTCCTACTGGCTGAAGGTGGCCTTTCAGCCACCAATACTGCTAGAAGATAGTGCTTGGGTTGTTCCTCACAGGTAACTCTACTCAATTGGAAGGGGTCGTTTCCCATTTCGCTTGGCAATTCCTCTCAGTGGCCAGCTACTTTGGGGTTCCTATGGTACTCCTCACAATGAGTTTCTGGGAAAATCCCAAGTACTTCCCACAGTTGTAGAAGTCAGGGACTTATGTTCTCAAAGGCTGCAAAGTTTGATTGAACTTAGTGTAAATTTGGTAAATTTTAAGGCTTACTCAGCGTCATGAACTGAGTTGGGTTAATTAATTGGTATGATGTGATTGTTTGCTTGTTTTCTCTGGTGTTTGGTTTGCAATATGGTTTATGAATTCATGGTAGAGTTCACATCATGGTTTTGTATGCAAACATAAACAGAAATTTGTAAGCAAATATGGTGATTAACCCTGAATTGTTGGCTTAACTAAATGTCTACCTCTCAGTGGTATTCTTATTCAACCAAGAGAAGGTGTTGGGCTCTCAACACAATGGGACTAAGCCCATCCGTAGATCCTCAGGTCACCTCCCAAGTGCTAGGTTGGTCAAGTAGGGAGGATGCTTAGCGCCATGAGAATCCCTCCTTCTCTACCTCTCATACCTTCTAGGTCACCTGGTTTTAATGGTTTAGGAAAAATGTCATGGAGTGCCTAGATCTATACGAGATTTTCCCTTCGTCGTATCCCATAATACCCCGAAGGGTAATGAATGGGTAGAGGAGGAAGGGGGCAGCAAGATGGTTAATTTTATATTACTTTTAGTTAGGCTAATTCATTTTATTGAACCTTAGTGATTGGATTAGCATATACACATTGTTCATTGATTTATTTGCAAGAAATGAAAAATGGAATGAAAAGAGACTTGTAATGGTGGACAGAGGTGGCTGGGCCACTATAAAACTGAAAAATTACTGCTAATTAAACTGAAAAACAACTTATGTGTGATAGGCTGCACATTTCTGACCAAATCCCGTGAGGGGGCCGTGAGATTTTTCCAGAAATGAGCGAAGGGGTCACTCAAAATGCCAAAACAGCTACAAATTGAGCTCCTGGGATGAATTCATGCCTGTCTGAGGATTAAGTGCACCCTGGGCATGCCTATCTTCCAATTAAGTGCACCTTCCCTCACCTTTTCCACTGATAAGAGCGACCTGCTCCGAAAAGAGGTGTTTTTGGTGCTACAGGGTCAGATCTGGCCGAAAGTAACTTGTACTGGGTCAATCTGACTCGGATCAACCTAGGAAAGGCTTCGGCACTCACAGAAAATAAGAAATAAAGCAGATTGAAACAAATCTAATAGAACATTTTTTAAAACTAGGGTAAAAACTGAAAAACTTGAAAAACTTGAAATTTTTGCCCAGGGATCCTGTGGGATCGATCCAGGGGAGTCGCCAAAGCTGTAGTGAGAATTTCTCCTCACTACAGGGGTAATAATGTCCCCTTTGTGCCTATAAGGCACAAGGGTAGGTTCCTACCCTTAGAAAACAGTGTAAAATAGAAGTAAAAATGACTGAAACAGAGCTACAAATTGAAACTAACCTAAGCTACACTAGAACAAGTAAATGGCGGCTATTGTAAACTACATCTAAGAGAAAATAACAGAAATAAATATGGAGATGTAGCCCTTGTGAACCCCTCTACAAACAGTGGGTTAGGGTTCCGCCTCCAAAACCTGCAAAATAAACCTATACTACTATGAAGACAACCTACAAATGATGTTAATGGCAAACTCCAACTGAAAATATTAGTTAGAAAACAAAATAATCAAATAAACATGCATGACAAGAAGCTATACCTCACTTAGGTGGAAATGGGCCACCATGCCCTAGCTCATGGGAGCACCTCTCTCTTGGTTGGGAAGCAATGGCTTGGAGAAATGGAGATGGAGGAGAGGGAGAGTGGGTGGTTTGAGAGCAAGAGGTCTCATAGCATCCACGGGCAACATAACAATGTACAAATGAGGAGTGTTTTGAGAGTGACCCCCCACCCTTCTTATATAGTTTTTCCAAGGGGTTTTAGGGTTTTAAGCCCTTGGTCAAGGCTTTAGCCCCTTTTTTGGGCCTTTAGCCTCTTTTGCCCTAACTTTAGCCCCTTTTAGGGTTTTAGCCCCTTTTTTAGGGCTTTAGCTCCTGGGGATCTATTTTGGGCTCTTTTTTGGGGGGTTTTATCCCTTTTCTTCATCCTTGGGCTCTTTTGGAGGTGTGGGGGTCAAATGGAAGGTCATGGAAGGTCTTATGGAGTGAAATGAGTGCTGTGGGATGGTGTCCTTGGGTGGTGTAGGCCATTGAGAGATGTGTGGGGGATTTTTGGGTTAACAATGTAACTGACTCCTTCAGTTGTAACTACTTTGTCTTCAACCCTATCTCTTCATAAATCATATAAATAGAGGTAGGGAGGTGCATGAGAAGAGATTGGAATCTTTGCATTGTTATGCTAGAGGAATTGGAGCTCTCTTTTCCCACACCTTTTCCCTAGAAGCATTCTCCTTGTGTTGCAGAGCTTGGAGGCTGAGTTCCTTAGAGAAGAGAAGTAGCAGAACCAGATCAAGGTTTCGTGAGGTACCAAACTTGAAGAGAAGGTATATTTGTACTTGTTTTCAAGATTAATAAAGATGTGATGTCCTTCTTCCCAAATAATTGTTCAACAAGGTGATTGAATCTCAGTTTATGATTATATTGTGATGTTAATCAGATTATTATTTCATGTTTATTTGATTATCATTGTTTTATATGTGGTCATATTGGTCTGAGGAAGGTATAATTTGTTTTGCAGATTTCTTGGAGCAAGAGGAGCAAGAGGAGCAAGAGGAGGATTGAAGGGCTGCTTGGATCAACCTTCATTTGGATAAGGTATGAACCATTCCAATCTCTAAAAATTGCTTATATATACTTGCAGAACCATTTGCATCTCTCTTTCACCCTCTTGCAGAACCATTTTCCGCTTAAACCCTAGCCATAGGAAACTTTCCTTTACAACAGATAGTCAATGGTTTAGTCATTGAGTTAGTCACGGATTTAGTCACTGATGTAGTCACCGATTGAAACAATTAATTACCAAATATATGACTAAATAAACTACTAGATGATAACATATTAACGACTAAGCTATATACGACTAAACATTATTTGCACTATAAGATACGGGAAACTAGCTACTAATAGTCGTATATATGCGAATTTAGTCGTTTTTGCAGTCACAAATTTATGATAGGGCACGGAGGAATTGAACTACCAACCTCCTGCCTATAATTAGGTAGGTGCTCTACCATTGAGATAGTACCCTTTAAGAAGTTGTTATTGCTTGATAATGATGATATTAGGACAATCATGGACATCTAATATAAACTAATAGCAAATTTTGAAGAGATGAATTATTTTTTTGACTTATTGGGAAATCTTGAGGATAAATTTATTCTAAAATTTGAAATAAATTGGCATATTTATTCAACAAGAATCATACAATTGGACACCTAGAGAGTTCCAAGGGACTGATAGCGAGCTAGTTCCTAGTTCGCCCCCATCTCCATCGAATATCAAAATCAGATGTTCTTGACATCATCTGCTAAGGCCGCCTCCAAAACATTGTACTTATACTAATTATATCCTTTTAGTCCCATTGAACTATTTTTGCTTGTTTTGTTGGATCTGTATACACATTAGCTCACTAAAAAGGCACTAACAGCAAACAATGCAAATTTGTAGCACCAAAATTGCATACATTTTCTCTATTATCTGTAAAAGAAATTTCTATACATAGCCACTCTAAAAAAACTAAATAAATAAAAACAAAGACACTACCCCTTTTATAAAGGAGTCCAGAAATGTGCACTAAATAAAACCTTACCCTAAGCACCCAAATTAGAATACCCATCCTACATGAAAACATGCAAGAACTAGCCTCCAAGAGAACTGCATCTAGACTCAAGTAGGCTACACATGCACCTTACCCTCACCCTCTCCGTGGGATCAACACCCAAACTAAAGTCCACCTATCTAGTGCTTTTTTTTCTAAAAATGGAAAAGTAACTCAAATAGAAAAGCAACTAAAAAATAGAACTAATGTTAATCTGTTGAGTTTATAATAACTAAAATAAGAAAGCAAGTGTTGTTCTATTTTCATTGCAGCAGTTACAGCTAGAAGAATTTGTGGATGGTAACTCAAATCGAAAAGAAACTAAAAAATAACACTAATGTTAATCTGCTGAGTTTAGAATAACTAAAATAAGAAAGCAAGTGTTCTTCTATTTTCATTGCAGCAGTTACAAGTGGAATAATTTGTGGATGGTACATGCAGGTTGGAGGCATGCATGCACCCTTTATATACCTATAACCAATGCAATTGCTAAAGGCTCGCTACTCTCCACACTCAACATGTCTCTTCTACTACACATAGGAACTAAGTTGAATGCTTTGTTGATGTCTCACTACTGCTGGAGAGAATACTTCCCAAGCAATAGGTTAAATCTAACAGTCCCTCTTTGTGAGGAAAGTGTTTTCAACCAAACAAAGTCTCTCCCTCAACATCTCAAACTTCTCCTCTGCTACAGGCTTAGTCAAAATGTCTTCAACCTATGAATCTATTGGAACATATTCCTAGACCACTGCTCTCCTTTCAACTTTGTTTCTGATGAAATGGTACTAGATCTCAATGTGTTTGGTGGGATCATAAAATACTAGATACTCAAATATTTTGATACAAATATGACTTCCATAGTAAAGTAGGATCCAAAATCTAATCTGAAGTACTTGGAAAAAAATTGTCATGTTCATCAAGTACAACATCATGACTAAAATTACATTCAACAAATTCAATGTCAATCAGTCTATAGGGTTTATGATCGTCACTATATCTTGTAAACATCAACTTCTTGCATTTGGAATCCAACTGACTATGCTTCTCATCTGAAATCCACAAATATGCAACTGAACCAAAAACCTTGAGATGGCTTACCTATGGCTTCTTCCTGAACCAAGCCTCCTCTGGAATCATAAGGGAAATGACTTTGTAGTATATTGATTTAGAAAATATACAACAGTATGAACTACCTTTTCCCAATATTTGTGAAGAATGCACTTAATCCCTAACATGAACCTAACCATCTCCATAATAATTCAATTTCTTCTCTCTACAACTCCATTTAGTTGTGGAGTATAGGGTGTTGTATATTATGTCTATATTCCTTCTCAAATACAAAATTTAATGAAATCATGAGAAAAAAACTCACCACCAATATGAGTACTACAAAATCTGATAATCCTCCTTGATTGTTTCTCTACCATAGCTTTAAATTCTTGTAACTTGGAAAATGCATCTATTTAGAAAATACACCATATTTGAAAATAATACACAAATGACAAAATATACCTAGCACCAAATAATGATACTGTATTCATTGGTCCACATACATTAGCATAAATTAATTCAAGAAGCACCTTGTCTATCCAATCCTTTCCTTCATCAAAAGGTTTTCTATTTTGCTTTCTTGCAAGACATGAACTATAGAGAATGTCTTATGTTCCCATAGTATCTAGGAGACCATCCACCATTTTCTTAGTCCAAAAATAAAGATAAATCCAATTGAAATGGCCATGCCTCTAATACCAAAATAAACATCTGTCAGGTCCACTGCTAACCACCAAATCTTTTGTTCTGGAACTGAATTGGTAGTCACCAAGCATGTTATATTTATACCATAAATCAGATCTCATTACTATTTATTCTCTAATTTAACACACTAACCACTGTCATCAAAATAACAATACACTGATTTATACAACTAGACATGCACAACAGAATATAAATAGACCATTCACAGATGCACAAGATATAACGTGGAAACCCCAAACCTGGGGAAAACTAGCAAACAGTAGTCTTTTAATTATGCGATTCACAGGAATGTTACAACACTCACATTCAATCAAAGAAAATTTTGTAATTCAGTGAGACTTCAATATAATATTTCCAGACCACTTATAGTAGGTCCCTAAGGCCCTTACGCCTCACAATCAGCTGAACGCTCAGCCTGCACCCTTCTCTCCCATGCTCTACAGTGATATGTACAGATCCATAAGGTATAGTACAACCTGTAGTACAGCTCTTTCAAACCTTCAGAATACATATGCGACTGGAACAAGAACTCGTACGCATTCTCTTGCTGACTGATGAGCTCAAATGCTCACTCTCTGACAATGCTCAAACCCTCAATCACTGATAGACAAGTTCAGCTAGAAAGACTCACTCTTTCCTTGGCCTTTGAGAAAATCCCTCTCTCAAGTTAGATTATCGATATGTCTAATGACGCTCCATAGACCTTTTATATTATTTACAATATGTAAATACCATGGGCCTTACAAATATAACAATATTAAGCAGATTACGCAGTTTTAATATTTGGGAAAGCATTATACTTTACTAAAAAAAGAGCTGCAACAGTAGGTAGAGACTTGGACAACTCCTCTCGTAAGTGTTTCGTGAAGGGGTCCTGCAGGGAAAGTAAAGAGTCCAGGTCCCTCCTTGAACCTTGAAGTGACAACATTCTAAGATATTATAACCTTCAGTGTGAAATCCTGTACACAACATTTTTGGTCTACCAACCCTTGGAATTGCTAGTTCCTGAGTTTTATCTATAAACATAGCAATCTTATTATGAACCTGGGCAGGTCTTACCTATTTTTGAGGCTGCAACTTGTGAAAATCACGGGATATCCAACAATATCTTTGATCCTTATGGCCTATTCTAGTGCATTAATTATTTGTGTAAATCTGACTAGTTAAATTATTCAAACTGTAAACCTATTAATTTGTTCTTAACTTTGTCAGCAATTACTTATTCAAAAAAGGAGTTAAGCTATAACTTCAACGGTTTGTTGGTATGGTTATATTTTGAAGAAATCATGTTGAGAAATTTTCCATTGGATCCCGTAGGATCCAAAATCTTGTCATTTGCACGATGTATGGTTATTTTGACACATGCTCTTTGAAATGTTTCCTCTTCTTTTATTATTCTAGTCATCACTTCCACTGCTGCAATTGTCTTTACCATTTTCAATGGTAACTTTCACATTACTAATCAATATTGGAACCACATCTTCTTCTGCTTCTATCTTCAATATTGTGTTAGTCATTAAATTCCTTTGGGATTTAATACTAGGCATTCTTTTAATCAGAGCATCTAAGGATTCCTCACCAGATTCAACCGAAAGAGCATCAAAATCAATTTCATTTTTCATCTACTTTGAATAGAAGGCATAGTTGCAAAGTCGAAGTGGGTCTTTGAATAAAGAATTGACATAAATTAAAGGATATAAAAAGATCTATTCCCCACCAATGTTTCCTTTAAAAAAATAAAATTTTACTAGACATACTCCAAATCCTTGGAGGTGACAATGCTATCCGGTTCTATGTTTGGTATAAATCTGATCCAGCCGAAGGTTTCATATCAATTTTCACAATCATTTATTCTCTGTCTCTTGACTAAACTTTGTTTAAATATTGTCCTTGGTATACCCTATCCTTGTAGAAACAAAACAAATAGCCTCATAGGAGTCTCTCATATAGGATTCTCACTTGAAATTGAGAGGATTCCACACTTCTTTACAATCTTAGGAGAACAATAACACTTAGGGGTCAATCGCTTAAGATGGAAACTATGGTGTCTCTTCATGCATACAATGAAGTACTGGCAAGTATTCATGCATAAAATTCTCCTATGTAACACCCCGGTTTTGACCCGATTTGCATTAAATGTTTAATATGTATATATTGTAAGTAATCGTGGTGTGGAACTAAAGGCAAAAGCCTCACCATCGATTTGATTGTGTTATGTTTCGGTGATTAAAGTCGTTACCGATGGTATGTCGTGATATATGGAACATTATAGTTTTGGCATCATGTAAATATGCACTTTAATTAAAATCAATCCCAACCAGCTATGTCAATGCAACCATAATGAAAATGGCATGATTTTCCTAAGGATGAGGAGGGGGGGGGAATGTTAAACCATGAGCCTATGGGGAAAAATCCATGTGTCAACTACCACATTAAAAACCCTGATGTTAGTTGGGAAGTTATTGCTGGGAAGTGGTGGGTGGCAGGACTGCCAGTCCTTTCCCACACGCACACTCCACCAGCAAACTCTTCATCCTCACGTAGGCAGGGAAATCACTACCCATTCTTCCATTGTTTTCCATCCTCACGCACAGGTGGGATCGTTCTCCTCAAGCACAGGCTAGGGATTTCTTCTTCGTTTTCCTCTCGCAGGGAGCGGGAGAAATCATTTCCTATCAACCACAATTTTCCTATGAAGGAGCCATTCATGATTTGGGTTTGCTGTTGTTCTCCCCATGAATTGTGGTTTGCTGTAGGTTCATTCATGTTGTGGTTACTGTTGGTTTCATCCACGATTTGGTTGTTATAGGTTCCATTACATTTTGGAGTTGTTGTGGAGTTGTTTTGGCCATGTTAGGTCCAAGAACAACTCTGAATCGCTTGCTTAGCCTGAGCTGCGTTCACCATTTGGTTGCCATCATGTTTCCACAGAGCCGTGAACTGTTTGACCTTGTTGTGTGTATTAAGTGGTTGGTCTTTAGACTGTATTGGCATGGGAATGAAGGTTGGAGTATGCTTGTGTTGAGGCTTGGAAAATCACAGGTAACAATAGTTAGGGATTCTCCCCAGTAAATGTTCCCAACTATCCCGTTACTGTTTGGTATAGGGAATCCGTCCATTTTACGGTCCGGCTACCATAGGTCAAGTAACAAAAATAGAAAGGTTTTATCGATTATGACCCGGTCAACTGTGCATATTTTTTAGTTTTTTAGTTTTTAGTATGATATGCAAGTTCCTATCTAAGAATGTAGATTTATAGAGAATACAAGGAGCGGTCACAATGTGATGCGCAGGTTCTGTAATGAGTAAAAATCACAGATAGTTGTTACTTATTTCAAAACACATAAACATTAATATATATATGAACAACAAGATAGCTCATTGTTTATGAAAAACCTTCATTACTCATAGTGGAAATTTTAGAGAATAAAATAGAGAGCATTCATACAAGAACATAGGTTCAAAGAGTTAGAACGATCTCACAGTTAATGGACAATAGCTAAAAATGAAATAGTTCACATTCAACAAATCCATAGCATGGCATTTGAACATTCCACCAAGCTTTCTCCAACAGGCAACTTGTAATTATCTATTGCAAAAGGAAATAGTTCTTCTTACAACATGTTCTTACAAATCTATCTGGGAAAAAGTCCCTCCTCTCAACTAACTCTCCTATACTTATACATAAAGGAAAAACTTTTGGGCTGCCCCAATATGACTTTTGGGATTCCCCAATGTTTCAATCCAAAGTCTTGTCCTGTAGTGAGTGCTTATATATTATACAATATATTACATTTAAAACAAAATTTAATAAAGCACTTTCATGAAAAGGGCCCCGCTTGATCATTAATGAACTTTTTCCACGCTTGGGCCTCTGCTGCTATGTTTTCAAAATATGAAGGTTCAAGAAAATGAATGTTGATCTCATATTTTGCGACTTGATTCCTAACCACCTCTATTCTTCCTGGACTCAAGCGTAGTTGATCTTCAAGTAAATGGATGCTGACTGTTGAATGAGCTACTACATTCTTCACAATCTGTTCATCTAAATCTTTGACCTATTGTATCTTCTACTCATCCTCCTAGTACCTACTCTATAGTAGCTCTGTGAACAACTCATGTCCTAGTAATGCATCTAATCTTTGTTCTGCAGCAACTTGGCATCTGTTGTAAGTGACCAGCACCCTTCTACAGTATTCAGTACAGGATCCTCTTGTTTTCTTCATAGTCTTCTTGAATTCCTCTACAGTAGTTATTGCAAATTCTAATAAGTTGTAGTCCTGCTTTAAACTATGTTGATCTTTAGCTGGTAAATCTGCGGGGATTTCTTCATTCTTTGTTGCCTCCTATGCAGCTTTCTTTCTTTCTTATTCTTCATTATTTGCTAACTCTCAGCCTCTTTTGCTAGCCTCCTAGCATCCTCTTCTCTCTTCTTGGCTTCCTCTTCTTCAGCTTTCTTTTGTGCGGTTTTTCCCTTACCGCTTATAACGGTGATTTTCTGTTTAAACCTTCTCTTCAATGCAGTCATATTCCTTGCATTGCTGAAGATTTCTTCATCTTTGTCCCAAAAATTTGCATATTCAAAATGAACATTTTCTTCTTTGCAATGCTCTGCAACCTTCTTTTGGGAGTCATTCCTGTGGAAGCTCATCTCCCCAAAATGAAAATGCTCCAATTCGTGTACGAATTCAGCAATTAGTTTGACTTTTGAAAACTTGTAAATTCCCATCCAGAAAGGTATGGAAGGATAGGCTTCCTTCTTATGTTCAAACAGGAAGCTTCCCAAACCATCTAGATATACTTTCCTAACTGCTTTTTTATGCACCACATAATCAGTAGCATACTTGGGGAGTAAAGAAGGTGCCCTGGAGCAATCATACATTCTAATGTACATCCCCTCTTCAGTCAAATAATTGCTCCCATGTTCCTCAATGACTTTGAATTCCTCCTCAGACATACAATTGCATTCTGTCAGGAAGATTAAGGTGTACAAACGCATAATAAAATTTTCACGTATCTCCTTATAGTGGCTATAATATTTATGTGCCCAAAATAGTTTGTATGCAGTGTACACAGGGGTTCTATCCCTATCCCAAATGCACCTTAAGGCTGGAAATGGCTGGGTACATAATATACAATCCACTAAGATGGAGCTCATATAGAACTTAGACTTCTTCTGGAAAACCCCTCCCAAAGCTAAAGATATACAGGCTATGAGGCTGTTAGACACTATGTTAGCCCAGTTGAATATGGTCCCCTGGGTGGCCACATAAAAAATAATGGGAATCCATCCCAAATTTAAACTTTTACCATGAGCTCTCCAAAACACCCTGTTCAGCATTAGTGTTATAAACCTGTAAGGAGTCCGGAGAGTGGTTGTATCATACTCTCCTGATGGCCTGGTTCGAAAATTCTTCCCAGGTATCATCATTCTCTTCACTGTTTCAACCAAGTCCAAATTTATCTCCTTCAGCCAACTTTCAGTTAAGTATACTTGAGCAAGAGGTAAGTGATACGCCAGTGAGACATAACCAGGATTGTATGCAACATATCCCTGTTTGGAAATATTTTCTAAGATCATCGTGGTCACATCTACCCTAGGCAGGATCCAGCCAATCACCTCAGAGCATGGGAATAGCTCAGGTCTAGTGGCTACCTTCATCAGAGCATATTTCTCGATATTGGCATATATGGTCAGTTCTTCGAGTCCAGCATCAGGCACATCCTGATTTGAAATCATCCGATATATCTCACCCCACTTGTAGTTTGGCTCTACCCCAGTGGTAGCTCTAGTGTCTTCGTAGATATATTCCACCTTAGTAATGACTTTCACATCTGGTTCTCCCTCAGCAACAGGAGCCTTCTTCTTTTGTCTTTTAGACATATCTCCTTTGAAGAAGTTTCCCTATCATAGACCAAACATGCTCTTAGGCTATTGGGGATTTCAATCAGTGTTCTAAGAATGAAGAAAAACTGAATAAAAACATTTACCTCTTCCATATGCATTTTCAACAGATAAACTATCAGAAAATTAATGCATAATAGAAAATCACCAGCGAGAAGAACTTCTGCAAGCTATGTCTAAAAAATTCTAACTCCGTCTGCAACTAAAACATGACCATGATATAAAATACATCCTTTAAACTGAAATGCATTCTGTCCCTTCGCTAAAATGAACCACCCTATCGATGAGGCTAGCCTTCGAGAGCGAGGCCCTATGCGAAAAAACCAGTCTGACCGAAAATCAAAAACTCCGACATCCCAGAAAAATAGGATAAATTCCCACGACGAAAAAAGGAATTGAAAAATCCCTCCCCAGATGGCCATAAGTAAACCCACAAAAAATGGTGTAGACAGCGTAACACCTGTCTCCACCAACCTCCTAAACCCTCGGACTAGGATCGAGCTTCCATAACAGTTCAAAACTAGCTCAAGAAAAGAAAACCCCACCGCAAAACTATCAAACTGACTGATGCTCACGCCGTAAGGATAAACCATTCAATCTAGACATCTAACTAAACCACGGCTAGAAAACCCAACCAGGAGAACACCCTAGTTCCTGAAATGATCAATACAATCAAAAGGAAAGAGAAACCATGGTTGTCCTACCTAGAAAACGCATTGCAGTCAACGGGATGGTCCAACACTTCCACGGCAGCACCCCAAGCGCATGAAATCACATTAGCTAAGCACAGATACACAGTTCGACTCGATAGGGACAGAGCAAGCGTGAGTTTTTATACAAGGATAAATAATAAAATAATAACCCCATCCTATATATAGATTTCGGTGAAAAAGGGTCAGCGGGAAAAACTTCATCGGCAAGCGGATGAACTAAGGATCGGGCGATTAGTTCGTCAAGGAGCCGCAACAGCAGGCGATGGACAGACTATGGGCTCTGCGGAAAAATGAAACATCGGCAAAATAAAACACTAAAAACTGCAGCATCAGACATCGAAACGACTGTAGTATTGGACGATTAGTTTAGTAAAGAGCTGCAACGATGGAAGTCACATGTACTAAGGGTCCCGCAGCAATCAAAACATTGGCAAAGATCAGAACAAATCATCGGCGAACGGAACAATTATACCGTCAAAAGTTAAAACAATAAAACTACACATAAGGACTACAGCTTCTGGTTAGTCCTCTTCCTACCCCTATAAATCTAGAAACTTGTAAGTTAAGGGGCTAGGCTTGACTACAAAATGAAAAAGATCTAACCATTATCTAATTATACTATACTTGAATCAAAAACTACATCTACTATTTTACAATCAATCTCATCTACTATTTTGGCTTCTTCTACATGGTAGTCTCCTCGTTCTAGCTCAATAAGATGATTTCCCAACACGGAATTCACTAGCTCATTTTTTTCTTCCAATTGAGTAACATTATGCTTCATGTGGGGCTCTCTCAATATTTTAATCTAGTTTGGACTTCCCTTCTGAGGCAACCACAAATGTGACCAATCTGAAGCAAAATACCTATTTAGTCTTGCTGACCAGTCTTGATTCAAAATAAGTCCATAGCCATCAGGTATGTCTGCTACTACAATATCAATGTACTGACATATCTTTTCATTTGCAGATAAGCAAATCAGAACATATTCCATTTCCTCGACTACTTTCACATTGGTCCTATCTAACTGAGTAACCTCCCAAGTAGTAGGTTTAGGTTTTCCATTAATCTTTTTGTAGACTGCAAGTGGCATAACATTGACTAACGACCCTGAGTCTACTAAACAATTGTGCACATTATGGTTTAAAATTTCCAAAGTCAGGAGGAATGGGGGGGTTTTAAATCTAGTCTTACCTCCCACACTTGCTTCAACAATTTCTTCTATAGGTTGGTTGTTAGTAGGAAGTTCTTCCTCTGACACTTTAGGTGCTTTGATATTTTCCTTGACATTATCATCTTTGTCTTCAATAGGTTTAACAGGCATGTTGACTTGTTTCGGATCTTGACTGCTAATGGTAAGTTTAGGTATTTTATCATCTATGTTGTTCTTCTGTATTTTCTTCATATTGTCTTGGAATTTCTTAATCTTTGGAAGCATTGAATCATCTTTATTTAACAAACCTTGGCTTCTTACTGTCACATTTTTTTCTAATATCACCTCATGTTTTAGAGTACCTTCATCTTCTATATCAAAAAGTGAGACACAGTCCCATAAAACCAAAGCATCATCCTCTTGTTTTTCTGTGGATTTATTACTCTTTTCTTCCTTATCATCAGCTTTTGTTAGTTTAGAGTCCCATAGTTGATTCATTACTAATGTCATCGAATTGATCCATTGAGGGCATTTTTTTTCAGAATGAGGCTGTTGATGGAAGGTGCAAAAGTTATCCATACCTAACTCTATTAAGTTCATTGATGCAGGACTGTGTGGAGGAGGTTTAGATTGATTGTTGTCTTCTCTCCTTTTATAGTAAGGCTTATAAGACTTCTGAGCTTCCTTTTCCTTTTCCAAATCTATTATTCCGTTAGATAGTTTCTACATCATTTTCAACATTCCTTCAAAGTCATGTGACTTCCCCTCCTTAGGCTTAGACAGTAATAAGGATTTCTTACCAAAAATTTTTTCTCCCGACTGCTCAGGATAATATTCTATGCTCTCTTTTTCATCTTCTACTCTCTCAGCTTCTTCATAAGTTTTTGACAATGTAGGTTTGACTTGCATCTTGGAAAACATGGCCAAGTCAGGCCCTAAAACTGAAGTATAGTATTCAATCAGAACCTTATCAAACGGTTTTTCAATTGCAGAAAAATTCTTAAGATAAGCAACAAACCTTTGGGTGAAACTATGCACTTTTTCTTTTCTTTCTTTCTTTAAAGTGCACAACCATTTCACTAGAGCTGCATGAGTTTTTTGGGCTGCACATTTACTTCTAAATATCCTTTCAAATGTGTCCCGGTCTGGGATTGAGTTTGTAGGCAGAGCAAAATACCATGAGGCTGCAACTCCTTTCGAGGTATGTGGAAACAATCTACAAACTACATCTTCATGTTCTTCAACCCTTAGTCCTTCTATAACCAAGTAGAAGCTTTGCAAATGATCATCTACTAAAATATTTTCACTTGGGTCAAACTTGGGAAACATTTTCTCAAAATCCTGAGGTAATTCATGCAAAGGAGGTGCAAGGTTCAAAGGTGACCTAGCCTTCCAAGCAGGTGGTGGATTTGGTGGGTTGGATGGCTGATTTGCTTTTACGCCTGCCATGAGTCTAGGTGGAGAATGAGGTGGTAAGTGAACAGATGTATGAACAGGTGAACAGTAAGGTGTATTTGGGCCCTCTTGATTCAAAGGTTGAACAACTTCCTGTAAGGCTTTTTCTACTAGTTCTTCAAAATCTCCAACCAATACTGTGTCTTCGAATATAGGATGGTCTTTCTTCTTATATTCTCTTCTGGGTAAGACAGGAATAATTGGTAATCCTCCAATATTCTTCACATATGCCCTAGTATCTATTCTCAAATCATTAACTACTTCATTATCAATAGAATACAGATGCTCTTTACCTTTCTCTTCAGGAATTGTATTGGGAAACAAACTGATTTCGGAACTGTCACCGATGGAATAATCTCAAGAAAATGGGTTTCCTCGGCTAGCCATGCACTGGCAGCCCTCCTTCTAGAACCAAGAACTATTGAGGCCTGGAAAATCACAGGTAACAATAGTTAGGTATTCTCCCTAGCAAACATTCCCAACTAGCTCGTTACTGTTTGGTATGGGGAATCCATCCAATTTACAGTCTGGCTACCATAGGTCAAGTAACAAAAATAGAAAGGTTTTACCAGCTACGGCCCGATCCACCGTGCGTATTTTTTATTTTTTTATTTTTTAGTATGATATTCAAGTGCCTATCTAAGAATGCAGATTGATAGAGAATACAAGGAGTGGTCACAATGTGATGCGCAGGTTCTTACCTCTCATCTTAACTCACTCGCATCTAAATGACACACAGCAAGAAAAACTAAAACTAACTATCTAACCTATCCCTAGAGAGCAAGATTATAATTCATCAATGAGTAATGTATTTCTGCTCATGCATTAAGGAAAATCAGAGATAGTTGTTACTTATTTCAAAACACATAAACATTGATAGATAGATGAACAACAAGATAGCTCATTGTTTATGAAAAACCTTCATTACTCATAGTGGAAATTTCAGAGAATAAACTAGCGAGCATTCATACAAGAACATAGGTTCAAAGAGTTAGAATGATCTCACAGTTAATGGACAACAGCTGAAAATGAAATAGTTCACATTCAACAAATCCATAGCACAGCATTTTAACATTCCACCAAGATTTCTCCAACAGGAAACTTGTAATTATCTATTGCAAAAGGAAATAGTTCTTCTTACAACATGTTCTCACAACTCTATCTAGGAAAAAGTCCCTCCTCTCAACTAACTCTCCTAAACTTATACAAAAAGGCAAAACTTTTTCACTGCCCCAATATGACTTTTGGGCTTCCCCAATGTTTCAATCCAAAATCTTGTCCTGTAGTGAGTGCTTATACATTATACAATATATTACATTTAAAACAAAATTTAATAAATCACTTTCATGAAGAGGGCCCCGCTTAATCATTGATGAAATTTTTCCACGCTTGGGCCTCTGCTGCTATGTTTTCAAAATCTGAAGGTTCAAGAAAATGAATGTTGATCTCATATTTTGCAGCCTGATTCCTAACCACCTCTATTCTTGTTGGACTCAATCGTAGTTGATCTTCAAGTAAATGGATGCTTACTGCTGAATGAGCTACTGCATTCTTCAAACTCTGTTCATCTAAATCTTTGACCTGTTGTATCTTCTATTCATCCTCCTAGTACCTGCTCTGTAGTAGCTCTGTGAACAGCTCATGTCCTGGAAATGCATCCAATCTTTGTTCTGCAACAACCTGGTATCTGTTGTAGGTGACCAGTACCCTTCTGCAGTATTCAGTATAGGCTCCTCTTGTTTTATTCATAGTCTTCTTGAATTCCTCTGCAGTAGTTATTGCAAATTCTAATAAGCTGTAGTCCTGCTTTAAACTATGTTGATCTTTAGCTGGTAAACCTACAGGGATTTCTTCATTCTTTGATACCTCCTCTGCAACTTTCTTTCTTTCTTCTTCTTCATTCTTTGCTAACTCTCAGCCTCTTGTGCTGGCCTCCTAGCATCCTCTTCTCTCTTCTTAGCTTCCTCTTCTTCAGCTTTCTTTTGTGCAGTTTTGCCCTTATCGCCTACAACAATGATTTTCTATTTAAACCTTCTCTTTAATGCAGTCATATTCCTTGCATTCCTGAAGATTTATTCATCTTTGTCCCATAAATTTGCATATCCGAAATGAACATTTTCTTCTTTTCAATGCTCTGCAACCTTCTTTTGGGAGTGATTCCTTTGGAAGCTCATCTCCGCAAAATGAAAATGCTCCAATTCCTGTACGGATTCAGTAGTTAGTTTGACCTTTGAAAACTTGTAACTTCCTAGCCAGAAAGGTATGGTAGGATAGGCTGCCTTCTTATGTTCAAACAGGAAGCTTCCCACACCATCTAGATATACTTTCCTAACTACTTCTTTATGCACCACATAATCAGTAGCATACTTGGGGAGTAAAGAAGGTGCCCTGGAGCAATCATACATTCTAATATACATCCCCTCTTCAGTCAAATAATAGTTCTCATGTTCCTCAAATACTTTGAATGCCTCCTCGGACATACAATTGCATTCTGTCAGGAAGATTAAGGTGTACAAAGGCATAATAAAATGTTCACATATCTCCTTATAGTGGCTATAATATTTATGTGCCCAAAATAGTTTGTATGCAGTGTACACAGGGGTTCTATCCATGTCCCAAATGCACCTTAAGGTTTGAAATGGTTGGGTACATAATATAGAGTTGTCCCGTCCCCATCCCTTGGAACGGCGAAGAGCACATGACGAATAGACCAAACGCAACGAACAAATGGGAAGACATCCCATTAACACCAAAGAGAGGAGAACAATGCTGAAATTAAAGCTTAATCAACAGGCATAATTCATCATACAAGGATACACAGTCCTTCAAACAATCAGCGGAAGCAAACATAGACATTCCAGCATTTAACCTCAATATAAATTACAGAGATGAAGTAACCAGTAGCACTTATCTTTCAGTGAAGAATCCCGCAACCAGCTACGTCGCTGCAACGTTCCACCCAACCATAGGCCAGCGTGCTCATCAATCTCTCAGCACGCTGCCACCCCCGAGCTGGGCATGATTCCTCTGGAATAAGGGTCAATTGCAGGCTTACACATAACCAAGGAAACACAAAACAACAGGCAAGCACCGTTGGGTTTATCAGGCTGTCCACAAATCAGCCAAGCCAACGCAGCCCAAAGGCCAACCACTGCATACACGCAGCAACAATCCCTTCACAGCTCTTGTGAAGAAGGAAAAACAACCGGTGACAGTCCCAAACTAAAGATGAGCATAGCTCAAGTACACAGGGCAACACGGAGTTGTTCTTGGCCCTAACGTGGCCAAAACAACTCAGCCACAACACCCAAACCAAGGTAACAACTACAGCCCAATTTCACAATGGAAATGACAGCAACTCTGCACAGTCCCAAACGAAGGATAAGCCAAATCCCAGCATGGACAGAGGAGAACACAGTCAACAGATTGGCAATCCACAGTGGCCCAAAAAGAATTTGGATACCACGGCCAACAAAACGCAGGAAAGACCACGGTCCCAAAACGAATTCAGTGAGCATGGCTCTCACATGGGAAAACGGCCTCAACGGTCTATGCATGAGGAAGCTTGCACCCAACAGCAAAATAGATGGGAAAACATACTCGACCCCTGCGTGAGGATTCCATCCTGCATGAGAATGCACAGCACGTCTCTCTGCGCGCGATTCCACATACCAATGGAAGGAACAAACATACCTTTGACCTCTGCGTGAGGATGTGCAACCTCCTGCGCGTGAAGAGAACAACAACGGCTCCCCCTTGTGTGGAGAGAAGAACCGATTAGGAAAGAGTGCGTGAGGGAGAAAAATTGGCAGACGTGGGTGGAGTGGGCAGGTGGGCAAAGGACTGACAGTCCTGCCACCCCACTCCCAAAGGCAATAACTGCCTCAACCACCAGCAGCCATTACTCCTCAGCTGCCCAACAAAACATTCAAGAGGTTGACAAGGGAAGATGGAAAATCAACAAGGTGACAAAACAACAAAGGTGGTAAAACACATGGGTTCCCCCCCCCCATAACCAAGGTTTGACATCCCCCGCCCCTTATCCTTTGGAACCATGCCCTTTTCATTCAATGTTGCACTGTCGTAGCTGGTTGTGGGTTTATTTTAATTGATGTGCGTATTTACATGATGCCGAATTATAATGTGCCAAATAGCACGAGATACCATCGGCAACTACCTCTATTGCCAAAACATACACAACCAAATCGATGGTGGGATTTTTACTTGAGCTCCTCACCACGATTAATTACAATATATACATCATGCAAACGGGGTCGAAACCGGGGACATCACAAGAGTCCACTAAGATGGAGCTCATATATAACTCATACTTCTTCTGGGAAACCCCTCCCAAAGCTGAAGATATACAGGCTGAGAGGCTGTTAGACACTATGTTAACCTAGTTGAATATGGTCCCCAGGGTGGCCACATAAAAAATAATGGGAATCCATCCCAACTTGAAACTTTTACCATGAGCTCTCCCAAACTCCCTGTTTAGCATTGGTGCTATAAACCTATAAGAAGTCTAGAGAGTGGCTGTATCATACTCTCCTCATGGCCTGGTTCGAAAATTCTTCCTAGGTATCATCATTCTCTTCACTGTTTCAACCAAGTCCAAATTTATCTCCTTCAGCCAACTTTCAGTTAAGTATACTTGAGCAGGAGGTAAGTGATACGCGAGTGAGACATAACCAGGACTGTATGTAGCATAGCCCTGTTTGGCAGTATTTTCTAAGATTTTCGTGATCACATCTTCCCTAGGCAAGATCAAGCTAATCACCTCAGAGCATGGGAACAGCTTAGGTCTAGTGGCTACCTTCATCAGAGCAAATTTCTCGATGTTGGCATATATGGTCAGTTCTTCGAATCCAGCATCAAGCACATCATGATTTGAAATCATCCGATATATCTCACCCTACTTGTAATCTGGCTCTACCCTAGTGGTAGCTCTAGTGTCTTCGTAGATATATTCCACCTTAGTAATGACTTCCACATCTTGTTCTCCCTCAGCAACAAGAGCCTTCTTATTTTGTCTTTTAGACATATCTCCTTTGAAGAAGTTGCCCTATCATAGAAAAAACATGCTCTTAGGCTATTGGTGCTTTCAATAAGTGTTCTAAGAATGAAGAAAAACTGAATAAAAACATTTACCTCTTCCATATGCATTTTCAACAGATCAACTATCAGCAAATTAATGCATAATAGAAAATAACCAGCAAGAAGAACTTCTTCAAGCTGTGTCTGAAAAATTCTAATTCCATTTGCAACTAAAACATGACCATGATATAAAATACATCCTTTAAACTGAAATGCATTCTGTCCCTTCGCTAAAATGAACCACCCTATCGGTGAGGCTAGCCTTCAAGAGTGAGGCCCTACACGAAAAACCCAGTCTAACCGAAAATCAAAAACTCTAGCATCCCAAAAAAATAGTGTAAATGCCCACGACAGAAAACAGAAATGAAAACTCCCTCCCTAGATGCCATAAGCAAACCCACAAAAAATGGTGCAGACAGCGTAACACCTGTCTGAACCAACCTCCTAAACCCTCGAACTGGGATTGAGCTTCCATAATGGTTCAAAACCAGCTCAAGAAAAGAAAACCCCACCGCAAAAGTGTCAAACTGACTGATGCACACACCGTAATGATAAACCATTCAATCTAGACATCTAACTACACCACGGCGGGAAAACCCAACCAGGAGAACACCCTAGTTCCTGAAATGATCAATACAATCAAAAGGGAAGAGAAACCATGGTTGGCCTACCTGGAAAATTCATTGCAGTCAACAGGATGGTCCAACACTTCCACGGTAGCACCCCAAACGCACGAAATCATGACAGCTAAGCACGGATACACAGTTCGACTCGACAAGGACAGAGAAAGCATGAGTTTTTCTACAAGGATAAATAATAAAATAATAACCCCGTCCTATATATAGATTTCGGTGAAAAAGGGTCGATGGGAGAAACTTCATTGGTAAGCAAACGAACTAAGGATCAGGTGATTAGTTTGTCAAGGAGCCGGAATGGTGGGCAATGGACACACTATGGGCTCCGCGGCAAAATAAAACATCGACTAAATAAAACACTAAAAACAGCAGCATCGGATATCGGAACAACTACAGCATCAGACGATTAGTTCAGTAAAGAGTTACAATGGTGGAAGTCACATGTACTAAGGGTCCCACAGCAATCAAAACATCGGTGAAGATCAAAACAAATCATCGGTGAACGGAACAACACTACGTCGGAGGGTTAGTCTGCTAAGGGGTTGTAACGATGAAAGACATAAGGACTATGCCTTCCGATAAAAGTCATAAACCGTTCTGAGAGCGAAAAACAAAAATATCACAAAGTCAAAAGTTAAAACAATAAAACCACGGCATCAGAAAAGAAAAGAGCTAACCATCGGAACATTCATCGTTTAGCTTCCGCAACGACAGCTACATAGAGAACTACGGCCCCTATTCATTGTTCAAATGACTTCCGATGGTGAAAAAGGAAATTATTGACTAACCAAAACTTCAAGTTCAATTCAATCAAAATATATACATTCACTTCCAAAAATGGTAAACAATTTATCTCAATTCAACCTCAAAAGATCGAAATGTAGCAAAGGAACAACAAAATTCAGCAATCCAAAATAAATCCAAGCAAGATAAAATTAAAAGGGGGGTTGAAAATTTTTAGAAAATTTGGGAAATAGTTGTAGCTGCAACAGCCTAATAAACCTGGTGTGTTTGGGAGTCAGATAGACAGAGCTAGAGGACTGGATTTCTTCTCCACAACCCCTGAATAGCACTGGAAGGGAGGTCAAGGCCTGAGGGACTGTGTAGCAGAGAAGGGACTGATTTCCTTGTGTTGGGTGTGTGTGGGTGTCCTAGAATTCAAGATAGTTCTGGTGTAGGTGTCCTTATCTCTTCAATGATCTCACCAGCTTAGCATTCATCTTTTCCCAGCTCCTTGATGGCATGATAAACCCAACCATGTTGGCTTGGCTGTATTATTGATGGCCTAATGAGCCCAACTATGTTGGCTTGGCTGATTTGTGTATCCTTGGCTATGTGTACAATTTCTTGTTCCTTATTCCTTGGGGAATCATGCCCAACTCAGGGGTGGCAGTGATGCTGAGAGATTAAGGACTACACTAGCCTATGGTTGGGTGGAACATTGCAGTGACGTAGCTGGTTGCGGGACGAGTTCTTTATAAGATAATTATTCTTGTTTATTTCACTTCTGCAATCATATTTGATGTTTAATGAATTATGATGAACATGTTGAATGCTTGAATGTATGGTTTTGCTTCCATTGTATGTCAAACAATTATGCATCTCTGCATGTTTTTACTTCCAAGCATTTTACTTCAGTTTATATGTATGTACATGTTCATGGGGCTAGTTTCCTGGTTGGCTAATGGCATGGTAGTGTCCTCTTCTTCGATCGGAGGGTTAGGGATGTTACATCCTACATGTGCCAAAATTGTGCCTATTGACAGAAGTTTTCACCTTTTGGTGTTTCCCAGGTTGCAAAGTATCGATAATTTGATAGCATATCCTCATTAATTGTCTCTCAATAGAATGCAATATACCAAGGTGGTTTCCCACTTGTGTTGTCTCATCAATAGCACTAGATCTTTCTTTGACAATTTTGTTAAGCTCCAAAGCACTACTAACCTCTCTTGTCCCAAAGTTGTAATTTTGCTTACCAAGGTTACTCTAGATATTTTGCTAATGATAACTGATGCAGGGTCATCACTCTTAAATTGCAAGGTGGCCATTCGAAAATTAAGATTCTAAATTTTACAAAAGGGAGTGGGTTTGCCTTAATTGAATCTCCATATGTTTAGGTTAGGGGTAATCAATTTAGTGAACTAGTTCTGGAAAGAATGAAGTTAGCTTTGTTGTTAATGGAAGAGCTAAGTTAGAAATAGGATAGAATACAATTGAATTCATTTAGGATATCTTGTGACGCTACCAGATTGTTAGCGGAAATTTAGGAATTAAATTTCTAATTCTAGATTTAGTTTCATTCTCCTTTTGTATATATTATTAATTAGTTTGTTAAAAGGTTGGATTCTCTGAGTAATGGAAAGCTTATTTCCATATGACATTGTTGTAATCCCCAAAGTTAATCAATGAATCTTACAATGCCTGGGGGCTGCTCATGAGTCTTACAATTATAACAATATTAAGCAGATTACGCATTTTTAGTATTTGGGAAAGCATTATACTTTACTACAAAAAAATAGGTGCAACAATAGGTAGAGACTTGCACAACTCTTCTCATAAGTGTTTCTGGAAGGGGTCCCGCAGGGAAAGTAAAGATTCCAGGTCTCTCCCTTGAACCTTGAAGCGAGGACATTCTTAGATATTATAACCTTTAGTCTGAAATCCTATACACAAGATTTTTGATCTACCAAACCTTGGAATTTCCAGTTCCTGAGTTTTATCTGTAAACATAGCAATCTTATTATGAACCTGGGAAGGTCTGACCTATTTTCGGGGCTGCAACTTGTGAAAATCACGGGATATCCAATAATAGATTTGATCCTTATGGCCTATTCTAGTGCATCTGTAGGTGTAGCAATCCTCTGTTACTGTAAGGTATTTATGATCTATCCATTTCATCTCCACCACGTCCACAATAAAGAAAAAAAACATGAATAAAAGAAAAACACAAAATATAATCAAGAAAAACATAGAACAAACCTGAAGGTCTAAACATTGATGCCTCTGAAGGCAGTGGAGACCCAACGTGAAGCTCAATACTAATATTTGACAGTTTAAATTTATATCCACCGACACCAATCTCATCACCATGTTTAGAATTTCCTTAATTCCAACTCCATTTACTCTTCTTAGATGCATCTTCAAGCATGTTCTTAGATTTAGACAAATTACTTGTAAATCTGGTCCTCTTAGCCTAAGTATTCAACACAGTAGGGTAGGGTTGTGATTCATATAATGGGGAAAGGGTTTCATTTTTGGTGACCATGACTCTGGCCTCAGCCTGTTCTTGCCCTAATTTGTAAATTCTCTGATCCATTCTTAGGATCAACCACTGCCTATAATGTATAAATGAATGCATTAGCAATGGAATAATATTGAATCGGGAGTTATACCTAACAAGTGGTATCAGAGCTTGGCTATTTGCCTACCATAACTCCTGCCTGCTGCATTTCAGTCCTGGCATTCTACTTGCCAGTCCATTGTCATTTTGTCTTCCAGTCGTTGCCAGTCACATTCATTGTGTGCGTTTCTCCTCCAGTCTCTGCGTGCATGCGTTATTGGTATAGAACAATATCATAAACCCTAATCCTTTCACGCTGATGAGGTTTTGTGTTGCAGGATGTTTACTATTAGTTCCCTGAACATTTGAATTAGCTTATACCTAACCCTAATTCTCTCAATAACGTATAGCTTGATCTCCCATTGTACTCCATCTTCCTGCAAATCCATAGTCTCAATCTTCAATCTTCACTCCTCTCGCTCTTCTTTCTTGTCTGCTGCGATCCCTTCGTGGGTGGAAGTCTTATGAACTCTTCACAGTCTCCCAACACCAAATTCATGTGGCGATCGAAAGCCATGAATTTTCCAATCAGATGGCACCCGGCGTGGGGCGTCACCCGCATTCTGTAGTTTATGCCTACATCAACATTATTTTTTCGCAGAGATTCCAAAATCGTGTCTCTGTTGCTGTTCTCGTGCGCGCGCTCTCTTTGTATTCTCGTGCTGTTACAGAGTTACGTGGTATAATGTATGCTGAAGACCAGCGTGAATGCAGTATGCGTGGAGCTAAGAGCTGGTGATTGCCCATCGACCAAGTAGCCGCCACCTGTGCGTGAAGTTTGTTTCTCAAGTGCGTGGAGGTGAAGATTCACGCCCTCATTCAACTGGGTGAAGACTGTTCTCTTCATGAGCGTGGAGGTAAATATTTTGTGATCGTTGGGTTACACAAAACCTAAATTTACCCTAGATTTTGTGTGAAGTTTGAAGTGAAATACTTTCATATTTATGCATGGCGTGGCTAAATGGTGTGGATGAGAGCATATTTGCTGCAACCTATCTTGTGACTGCGTTGGTATGAAGACTGCGTTGAAGAGTAATATAAATTGAAGACTGTGTTGGTTTGAAGACCGCGTTGAATATTTTTGGAGTAAAGTATCTTTCAGATTTACTTCAGGATTGTGTTGCTACAGCCTGTGTTGAAGAATGAGTGTTGATAATGCGTTGGAGACTGATATATCACATGGAGATAATTCCTTTGACCGTGGGAATAAAACCCTAAATCTACCCTAGACTGCTGTGTGCTGCACTGGAGCTGTGAGCTTTCTATATGCATTGAACTGACTGAGAATTGTGCGTGGAGTCTCTCTGGAATTGTCTGCAAATATTTTTATATTTATGATGATGTTGTTGTATGAGCTGCGACTGTGAAGATTGTTTGAATATTGAAGACTCAGTGAAGACTGATCATACATTTATTGCATTGGAGACTGATATTGGTACTCTTGCTGCATGGAGTACTTCCTTGAATTCAAGAAGTTGCGTGGAGTACTGCTGCTGCAGATTGAATCCATGATATGCTGCTGCTGCAAGTTAATTGTAGGCTGAAGGTAATGAGTTACACATTTTGCTGAGATTGTGACTGTTGGCATACAAAAACCCTTTTGTTTAACCTAATTCTTATACATGTTGTGCATTCATCTGACCTAAATCTTATACATCTTGTGAGGACTGTATTGTAAAAAGTAGCAGAGACTTAGACCTACCTTGAAGAATAAAGTCTGTGTGAAACAATTGTATTGAAGAAGCCTGTAAACTTGCATTGTATTCACCTTGGCAGAGACTGTAGACCTGCAAGGTTATTGTTTTTCTCATTCTCTTTCTCATATTAAGCTCGTTATTGTAAATTGCACTAACAGCTATAAAAGATGCAATCTTTGTCATCAATAGTTGGTGCCACTCTCTCTGGCAAAGAGAGAGGTAGAGGAAGAAGAAATTTCAGAGGCAGAGGGGGCAGAAACAAAAGATTAGATTTGCAGTGCAAGCATTGTGGAAAGACTGGGCACACATCATATCAGTGCTGGGCTTCATGGGACTCCATCAAAGACAAGCATAACCAGAAGAAAGATGATAATAAAAATCAAGATGCTTGTAAATCTTCTGATTCTGCTCATTGTATTGTTGCACATTGTAATCTTGGAATTAATGAAATGACTTCACTTTCATCTTACAAATATTGTTGGCTGCTTGATACTGGTGCAACATCACACATGACATTTAGAAAAGACTGTTTTGAAGAACTTAATGAAACAATAGATGGAATAGTTTACTTTGCAGACAAGTCAAGTCTTAAACCAAAGGGAATGGGCACCATTCGACTGAAGATGCCTGGATTCCCTGATTTCTTGTTGAAGAACGTTCTCTATCTTCCAGAGTTGCAGAGAATCCTGCTGTCCTTGGTGGAGATTCGACAGCGAGGACATTCCATCCACATGTTTGATGGAATCATTGAAATAAGAAAGTCCTCTGACAACCAAGTCATCATGACTGGATACGAAGATGGGAAGTTGCTGAAGCTAAAGGGTTCATCTGCAAGAGTTCAGAACTATGCCTACCTCTCTCAGCATGGAGAAGGTAATATGTCATCTAGCTCATTGTGGCATGCAAGATTTGGTCATCTAAATTATAACAGTCTTCATTTGTTGAGAAAGAATGGTGTATTTGGTTTTCCCACCATTCCCAAAGAGAAGAACAAATGTGATGCATGTATATTAGGGAAACATAGTAAGTTTCCATTCCATGAATCTAATTTCAGAGCAAGTAGGAAATTAGAATTAGTACATTCTAATTTATGTGGTCCAATTCCAACTCCTTCAGCAAATGGGAATAAGTATTTTATGACATTTGTTGATGACTACTCAAGAATGTGCTGGATTTACTGTTTAAAGACAAAATCAAAAGCATTTCAAACATTCAAAGACTTTCATGCATTGATAGAAAAACAAGCACAATCAAAAATTGGTACACTTCGTACTGATAATGGAAAAGAATACATCTCAAA
>LPNX010432440.1:506366-537427 GCA_001517045.1 Pseudotsuga menziesii | reverse complement strand
TTCACCAAAGCGCTTGGATGAGAAAAGTTTGAAAGATTCAGAAACATGCTCGGACTTACGAACACCCCTTTGGATTAAGAGGGGGATTGTTAGAATATAATCAGTCGGGATTATATTATGTAAATAAATAAATAAATAGTTATGTAGGAAGCTGAACAGTTACATAGGAAGGTGAAGCTCAACCACCGCCTGTAATGTATAAATGAATGCATTAGCAATGGAATAATATTGAATCGGGAGTTATACCTAACAATTGCATAAAAACCCTCGGTCTGCAATAGGGTATCCACCGTTATCTTGGATATATCTTTCTAGTCTGCGGAAGCGTTAGGCACTCTATAGCAGTTTACTAGGGGATGTGCCATACGTAGCGGTGTGGATTCCAGTTGGTCCTATAGGAAAAGCACCCCTCCCTTTTCTATATAATTTAGGGATGGGCACATCATATCGTATCCTTCTTTACAATACGCAGGTGCAACATATCCATATCCAAATGGTGTCTAAAGCAATAAAACAAGGATGTCCGAAGGCAAGGCATATAGGTGGAATATGTACTCACAGAGCTTATCATTGATGAGAGCTGCTACTCACAGCAGCAGGTGTGGATGCAATCCATGTCCAAGAAAAAGCGTACCTAATACTTCTTTATTTTTTTTGCTTTTGGATTAAGCCTAGTTCTATAGGTTATGTTGGTATAGACACATTGGTGTTTGGTTAGTTTTATTTATATTACTAAAAATGATTTTAAGTATTTTTAGTAATATAAATAATATATATAAATATTAAACAATGTTAATTTAACTTGTGATTATTTTTATTTTTTATTTTTTCAGGTATTTGGTTTTATAAAGAAAAATTTAATAGTGAACAAAAAAAAATTAAATTTTCAAAGATATGCCTCTAATAATTTACATAAACCTCCTAAATGTGCTCCATGCCAAGATATCTTCTTGAATATACCCCATGTCAACACCTTGTTATATAGTTATATCCACTGCAACAATTTTTTTTTAGAGGAGTATTGGTTTTCCACAAAGGAATACACCACTTACTCTACTTCTTAATCCTCATTCAAGAACATGTCCTTGTATTGAAGGCTTGTAGTATAATCTCTAGTATGTTTCCATGACTAGACCAAGGTATCTTCCTCCTTTTAGTAAATGAAACTTAATTTCAACTTGTCAATAAAAGTGTTTCATTTTTTAGCTTCATGTCCATCTAAACCCAACAAACCATCTTCAATATATCACCCATATTTCCACAAACGAGCTCTGTTTGAGGCTACAAAATAAGAAAAATATACATTATGTGCATGTTATTATTCCATGGTCTATATATATAGAGCTTTGTTTGAGGCTACAAAATAAGAAAAATACGCATTATGTGCATGTTATTATTCCATGGTTTATATATATATATATATATATATATATATATATATATATATATCCCTTGTATATAAGCTAATATCAACCTAACTATAATGATGAGTCCTATCTAATAAAAATAACTCCATTAGTTCAACAAAAATTGGGTCACACTTCCATTAAACTTAAAATGTTTGACATATATTATCCATAAAGCATAATAAGTACATCACATAATAATACAAAATCAATCCCAAAGTGTGCAAAAGAAATTAATAATACTAAGGGTATCTACATACAATGCTTGTTCATTTTCCTTGTTCCCTCCAAACATAGTATCAAAAATGAAAAAAAGACAAATGGGGAGAAAAAGGACGTACGACCATAAATAAATATCATAGAAGGAATCATATCCAACCCCCTAATCCCAAATCCCCTAACCACATAACCCTTAAACCGCCTAACCCTAAATCCCTTAAACCCTAACCCCCTATACCCCTAAGCCTCTAATCCACCTAAATGTAACCCCCTAACCCCTAAATCACCTAACCACTAAATCTCATAATGTGACCATAGTGACAATCTATTTATTTTATGCACACATATACTAAGCAACTAGCATAAACAATTAACAACTAACATCTCACGTAACTAACATAAACAATGAAGTCTTATACTAATATATGTATTCAATGCACCTACCAAACTTGCATGGACAATTCATGATGCACCATAACACATCATTTAATGAAAAAGATGAAACTTGTAGTCAACATAAAAAGGAAAATGAATAGGAAAATAACAAGGTCAATTTCATTCCAACGAGACAACCAGTTTTTCTTGATGAGGAAGCATAAAGGGAATTTCCTCTCATATAATTTCCCCCTCTATTATAATGCATGGATTTCATTTTATAGACATTATGCATCTATTAGTATCAATAGAAGAAGAACATTTGCATTTGCATTAAAAAATTATTTAGTGTGTCAAATTCAACATTGCATGTCCTCCAAGAACTTACGAATCTTGAAAGGGTTATATTTTGAGTTGAGAACAAGAACTCCATGTTATTGGTGGATCTTCGACATCACTCAACAATGATGAAGGGTTTCATTTTGTTCTTCCTTTAGCCAAACATATAGAGAATCAATGGATTTGGTTTTATAAATTAGGATTAATATAAAATTTAATTAATTTGTGTTTTATATAAATATAATAATTTGTGTTTTATATAAATATAATATTTTTTTAATGGTATTTTTTGTTATAGTAATATATATAATAAAATTGGATCAAGGACGTTGGTCGAGAATAGTTGTGCACATCATGAATTAGGTGGGCGGTGACGTCAGATGCAAAATTTACCTGGCCACTAATGCATAAAGGAGGTTTAACTTGACAGTGATAAGGAGAGGTCATCACTGCATTATACGTATCACATTCTGCGAGGTCTGGCCTGTAAGAGGTTGAGGACTTGAAATATTTACATGAAACTCTGAGATGGGTTCGGGCCTCTACCTTTATCGCATATGGATTTGGGACTGGTTCTAGGTCAACACCCCAATTTAATTATAATTGAGGCTTTGATTGGTTAAAATATTCCTCTCGATGCTTCCATTGGTTCAATTATTATTGGATCAACTACTATGACATTTAAAAGAACTAATCCTAGTGAAGCTACGTTGAATGGTGCAACTAGTTCGACGGTCACATATCATGATAGTTATATTGAAGTTAGACAAGCACCTCAGTATGGGACTTGGCACTCTTAAATTGAAGGATTGACAACTAGATATGATGGTTCTGGTTATCGATATGGTACTGGTTCTAGTACCTAATTTTTAATTGTAGGAACCTATTTTTTCTTTGGCACATGCTTAATGGTTTGCTTCAATGGTGTAGCAGGGATAAAGATGGTCAAGAGAAAATTCGGGCAATTGCTTTCTTGGATCTCTGAAGATCAAGGTGCATGGCACCAATATTACTAATAGAAGGTAGACAATTTGCAAAATTTACTAAATTGGAATGTTTAATTGTCACAATTGGAATTTTCCATGACACAATTAAAAATGACTAACATAAATGACTAATTCATATTCTTCTAGCTAGTCATTTTTTATGTCGTGACTAAATCAGTCATTTATGTTAGTCATTTTTAACTCTGTCGCTTATTATCTAGTCATATTTGTTAACTGGTGACTAAATTAGTCATTAATTTTAGTCGTTCATAGTTGGGTCAATCAAATATGCTCATATTTAGTAGTAAATCACTTGAAAAACCTACGATGACTAGAATTTTTAGTCACGTAATAGTTAATTCCTCATTTTGTACTAGTGTGGAGTCAATTCAAATTATAGCCCACGAGTCCCATGGTACTATACATTGTTCCAAAATCCAAACCAGTAAATGGGAAAAGCTTGCAAAGTGTGTTGTAATTCAGGTAAAAGTGAGCATAAAAATAAAATAAAATGCTTCTTTAAAGGAGAAATAGGTCTTAGGTTGAATTGTACCCAGTCATTATAATTGCAGCTCCTATGGCACTCTACAAAATGTTTTAGACCCATAATAGAAAAAAATCACAAAAGTTTGAAAAGTGTACCATAATCCATGTAAACCGACTATCAAAGCAAAATTAAATGCGTCTTTAAAGGATAAAGAGGTCTCACGTTAAAGTTTTGATAGAATCGGTTCAAATTATAGCTCATAGAGGACTCTATTCTAGACCATTAAATAGAATAAGATTACACAAGCTTGCACTCTATAGAATTTTTAGACATATAATAGAATAAAATAACAAAAGCTTGTAATTTGTGCCATAATCGAGGTAAAACTAATTATTAAAGAAAAATTAAATGCTTAGGAAGAAACATGTCTCAGGTTCAAATTTTAGACAGAATCAGTTGAACCAATTCAGATTATAGCTCCTACAGGACTCTGTACACTGTTCTGGACCATTAAATAGAATAAAATTATGAAATCTTGCAAATTGTGTCATAATTCATAAAATTATACAAGAGCACGACTGGCTTGCAATGTTCAACCCATATGTCTTTTCCCTGAATTTAAGGAGGAGCTTCAGACACTCCAATAATAGAAAACCCTTACTAGATCCACCGATAATTGAAGCGATGGTAGCATAGAAAAAAAATTATAATTTCAGTATGACTGTACCGAATCTGTATTGGTTTGGAAATTTGACATATTTTTCCCAAATTCCTACGATGCTAGGGTTAATGGGCTTACAGAATTCATTGGGCCCTCTGTTATCCTCTAGGCTGGGTCTGGATTGCCTCCCTTGGGAACACCAATATCCTCTAGACTGCGACCAGATTGTTTTGTTATCCTCTGGACTACGGCTGGATTGCCTCCACTGGGAACGTCGGTATCCTCTATATTGGTATCCCCTGCTCCTCGATTTACAACTACTCTTCTCATCAAATTACTAGTGCTCTAGATGCTGCTAATGAACTAGTGCATGGGAGTGAACTTGTTCGTTGTTGTTTTGCTAATGAGATAGTGCACAGGTGTTTTTGAATTCTACGTTTTTTGTTTCTTTATTTTCATATTTTATATTTTGTTGAATTTTAAATTAATTATAGTTAAACAACTCTATGTTTTTAATTTAGTGTAGTTTAATTTAATTTAATTTAATTTAACTAGGATTTTGTCATAATTTGTATTGGTTGCATTGTTTATAGTGAGATCTTATACATAAGTCCCTTCAAGGAAGAACACGATGATTATGATTATGATGATGATGAAGATGGTGAAGATGATGGTGATGAAAAAAATGATGATGATCACCATCATCATTATCCTCATCATCATCCTTGTCATCGTCATCACCATCATCTTCGTCATCTTCATCAATATCATCATCATCATCTTCATAATCATCATCATCATTGTTGTCATCATCGTCATCATGATCTTCTTCATCATCGTAATCTTCCTTATCATCATCATCTTAATCATCATCTTCATAATCAATGTCTTTGTTATCACCATCATCATCATATTCATCATCATCATCATCAGCATCTTCATCTTCATCATCATATTCATCATCAACATCATCGTCATCCAATTCATCAGCATCTCCATTATCATGATCATCATCTTCATCATCATCATCATCATCATCATCATCATTTTCATTATCATCGTCAGCATATTCATCATCATCTTCATCTTCATCATCGCAATTTTAGGGGGAACTCAGTGAATGAAGACGTCTACATGATAGGGGGAGCAGCCAGTTGAGTGAAAAATTAAGGATTGCTCCTAACACCCATTCCAAGGACTAATCTGATAATTCAATATGATCCAAGGAATTAGTAAAAAAAATGCAACTTTTTTTGCCTTGTGAAGCCTCTTGTTCTTAGATTTGTACACATGAATAATCAAGACTTATGTACCTTGTCCGGTGTTTTAAAAGAGGAAGATCCAAATTGAGCAGTTTTGTAGTTCCATAAAGTGCATTCTTTATAAGAGTGAATAATCACTCATAACCATTCTATTATAATTTTGGCGCAGCTCAGAACAATTTAGTGAAGACCAAGGTAAATATCTTGTCATCACATCTTCATCATCATCATCATATTCATCAACATATTCATCATCATCACCATCACCACCATAATCATCATCATCATCATCATCCTAATCATCATCTTCATCATCCTCATCCTAGTCATCATCATCATCCTCATCCTCGCCATCATCATCCTCATCCTCGCCCTCATCATCATCATCAATGTTGTTGTCATCATCATCACCACCACCATCATTGATCATCATCGTCGTTGTCATCTTCATCATCATCGTCGTCGTCGTCGTCGTCATCTCCCTCTTCCTAATCAACATCTTCATCATTATCATCATCATCATTTTCTCGATCGCCCTCATCATCATCAACATCTTCATCATCATCATCATCATCATCATCATCATTATCGTAATCCTCGTCATGCTCATCCTCATCATCATCATCATCATTGTCTTCATCATCATCGTCGTCGTCCTTTTCGCCATCATCATCGTCACCGTCATCATCATCATCGTCGTCGTCATCATCATCATCGTCGTCGTCGTCGTCGTCATCGTCGTCCTCCTCCTCATCCTCGTCATCTCCCTCTTCCTAATCAACATCTTTATCATCATCATCATCATCATTTTCATCATCTCCCTCATCATCATGTTCATCATCTTCATCACCACCACCATCTTCATCATCATCATTGAATTTTGATTTATGTTCATCTATGTCTCCTTCCCAAACCACGCCATATTGAACAATCAAATCTCGTGTATCCTTCTTACTCCCCACAAAATGTGATGCCAAGTTTTGTTGTATTTCTAATATACTTGAAAATATAATTAAAGCCACTACATAATGGATAATAATAATAATGTTCAAAACATGGGCTATATTAGCACTCATAGTAACCATTGGATGCATTAGGGTTACAAAGGCACTCGTATTCATCACTGTTATTTCATCCTCTATATTTAAACATGCATGTCTCTTGACAATTTTATGCTAACTTCCATTGGTGTGGATATGGGATAACATTAATTCATTATAAATTTCCTCATTATAGTTTCATATCTACCTTCATTTATTGAATTAGCCTCCTCCTTTTCTCTCTTTATACTTGAATTCCTAGAGAATAATGGATCTCCCCATGTTTTTTCATATTAGGTATTTTTGTTTTGAAAACATTCAACATCGATTAAAACAATCACTTCATCTACATATAGTTTTAAGATTAGAAATGTTCTTACCAACCCACTTGATGCACACATTCTTGTTTCCATCTTAATGTTGTAGAAGACCATATATAATCAAATGACCATCTATCCACTAGTACCAATCTAAAGATGATTCCTTCATCTCATTAAGTTCTTTCTTCATGTTTCACATCTTTTGCTTCACAATAAATGTATATCTTTATGTTAGCACTATGTTTGAAATTTTGAATTATGGACTTGAAAGGTTTGAAAATGATCTTATTTGAGGAATTTTGCGGGAGCGCCTTTCAAGTTAACTCGTTAGCAATTTTTGCCACCATGGAGCCGTCGGATGCAGAGTGGGTTTTGATCTACGGTGATAGGTCTTTCTATATATTGAAACATGCAGCAGTGGAATAAGGGTAAAGTGTGTTAAACTTCAACGGTTCAAATTCAGGATGGTGAAGATCGACGGCAAAAAGTGATTTCATGGAGCGGAGATGCGAGGAAGGATTTAATTTTGAGATTTGTGGAGTCCGTTAAATGGGTGTAATCTTGGAGGGTCGAGATCAGTGCAAGGTGAGATCAACGACCCTAAATCATTTCGCGTAGTGAACCTGCTCGGAGGGAGAAACTATTTCAAATCACGAAAAGGGTTAATCAGTGAGAAAATCGGATGGTGGAGATGAAAGTGGAGATAGATATGCGGCCTCAAACAATTCTGCAGATTGAACTAGCGTGGAGAAAGTTACGATTTCGATCCGCGAAAAGTGGTAGGGGCTGCAAAGATCTACGGTCAGAACAAGATGTTGGGTAGATCAACGTGTGATAACCATTCCACGATCAGAACTTTCTCACTCGTTCAGATGAAAAAGGGTTAGCAGAATGTTAAAGTTCTCAAGGTTGAGCGGTCCCGATGAAGGTAGTTTAGAGATCAACGGTTGATATTGATCTCCCCAAATCAAGCTACGCAAGTTGATAGTGTTGAGTTTTGGGTATGAATATTTGGTGTATCGAGGTCTTAGATAAAAAATGTAAACAGATCTACGGTACTGAGTGTATGGAGAAACACGAGGGTTATGCAACATAAAAAAAACTATAAAAAAATCTAAGTGGAGAAGATGCCCTCACGTACGATCTGTCTTCCCGACATTTAATTGGTTTCCCTGACGCCATTTGTGATACACCCACAGGATAAATCATCCTCGCGGCAGTGCCATCTCGCCCAAAACCAGATACCCATCGTATGGTTGGCATGTGAAATCAGAAAGATATCATGAAAATCTAAGAAGTGGAGGAGTGAATCTGATCGCCACACGTAGTAGGGGAAACACAGCGAAATAATGGTTCTGGTATCATCGTCACAGGAGCGAAAGGGCCAGAACACGTCTAGTCCATATGCCCTAAAGCGTATGGTTGACCAGG
This sequence comes from Pseudotsuga menziesii, assembly GCA_001517045.1. Taxonomy (NCBI): domain Eukaryota; kingdom Viridiplantae; phylum Streptophyta; class Pinopsida; order Pinales; family Pinaceae; genus Pseudotsuga; species Pseudotsuga menziesii. The sequence goes on along the minus strand of LPNX010432440.1, from coordinate 528,901 downwards.
ATACTCAACTATGAAATGTGCAAAAATGATGATGGGTCACCCCCTTGTCTAGTTTTCCAATCCTATATAAACACCACCTTTCAAATCCATTAAGGTGCATAGGATGAGCTGGTGTAGAAGCAAACTCGAGGTATCATTTTGCCAAGAGGTTCTGAGGGTTATGATATGTTTACAATCACAATATGGTTCGAGAATATTGTTAGTCTAGTGTTGTTGGTTGGTGAGCTTAATTCCACGCTCATCTATCACCCTGGTTTTTCACATCAGGGAAGCACCAACCATCACGGAACAGACATCGTACACCTTGAGAGATGCACTTGTTTTCTGTGGGAGTGAATGCTTGTATTGGAGCATCAAGGGCCCAAGGTCTTCATCATAGCTTTCATGCACCCCGTCTGCCAACCTTTTCTGAGGTGGTGAGGAGTACTTGAATGACAAGCCACTACATAGGCGTGTTTCTTCCAGAAGCAAGGGGGAAGCTATGAAGAAATATGAGCACGGAAAGGATATAAACTCCTTTTCCAACTTTGAGCCCATGTAGAAAAGTGCCTTCGAGCATGAAACTAACACAAAGGGAAAGGACACGTTGCTAACTTGATGGACGAACAAGTGGTAGAGCCCAGTCAGAAATGAGCCACCAAAAGCATCTTGAGACATCATTTTCACTGCCCATGAGTTCACAACCAAAAATGTCGTCCTGCCATCTAGACTGAGCACGCGTATTTTCTCCATGATGTTTTTTTAAAGATATGTAAACCGTGGCAGAAGTACCACGCTTTATTTGTTAATGTTGATTATGACTGTAAACAGTTTCAGATCCTATTTTGAGGATTAGCCTCGGGGTCTGAGACATTATAAAAAGGCTCCCCACCAGGGATCAAATTTGAAGGGTAGGGTCCCATTTCACTTTGAAGGGCTACAAGATAGTGAGCCATTCAATGCTGACAAGCAAAAAATAAATTATTATTTTCATTTGAAAATGTAATAGTAAATCCATCGTTCATTATTGTTTTTACTAATTCCCTAATAATATGACAATTTGCATTGTTGTGCTCTATAACTTTGGTTATACCTTCCTATTGGAGCTCTTGAATCTTGATTTGAATGCATATGTTCCTCTTCATTTAGTGTGACTTGTTCATATTGCACACCAATATTCTTGGTTGCATTGATCCAAGTTGAATAAAGGTGAACATATAGTAAACCATACTCTATCGCTCTCTTAGGAGTTAAATCCAATAGATGTAGAAATCTATAAAAAAATTGTTGATCATGGTAGAATTCCTTTTGAAGCTTAATTTTCAGTGAATTAGCCACCAATTAGCTTACTGCCTATTGAGTTACAAGTGGTTTCCATTTTCATAGATTGAGTTTCCCTCATCTTTATCATGATAATGGGGCTTGTGGTAGTTGTTGATATGTATATATTCAATTAGCATTACTCAGTGTATATCACATGGATGTAAGGATGAAAAATAGAACTTGGGGATGCATAACAACAACCCTCATTTTCATAGATAAATTCATAAAATCCAAAAGCCAAAGAAAATATTTCAAGGTTACACATTACAATTTACAATTCTCATAAGGAAAAGAAAATGACTTACTTGATCCAAATGTAGTTGTGGAAGCAAGATAGCTAAGACACCACCCCGTGAACAAGAATGAACCGTCGCTCTAGCAGCAACCATACCCGCAAATCCCCAACTTATACCAAACCCTAAAATATCCAAGGTAAGAAACTCTTGAAGAAAAACTACAACATAGAGTTTACCTCGAGTTGCCCTGCCAAAACTACCAAGGTTGCCATGCCGAAATTACCAAGGTTGTCATGCAAAAAACAATGATACCACCCAACTATACAAAATCCACCCTTCCATGAGGAAATTTTTAAGAAAAGTGGTCAAAATTGGTCCCAGCAGCCTTAAGAGAATGCCTACCACAATTCATGGTTTGAGAAGAATACCCGCACCATGGTACCATCCTATAACTAGTTGGTTTGGCTACCTATTCATGATTTGAGTTTGCTTTAATATTTCTTGAGGAGAAAGATGCAGGACTACCAAAACAGGTTTTTTCACCAGTGGATGCAAAAATGGCTAAGTATCCTCAGAAAGATGCATGCTCTAAATTATGGGTTAGAGTTAATGCCCACGGCACATGGGGGTCTTGTAGATTGGTCTTTGGCCTACCTGACCATGTCTTCATATTGTCTTAGAAGTGGATGAAGAAAAATTTATAGACCTGTCAAAAGGGTGTTTTAGGTAGATTAGACCAAATTGAGAAATGCCCAACTGGAATTGATGTTAAATCTACCCAAGTGGCCTTAAGGAAATGCCCGCCATGCGTCATAGGATGATATGAAAAATGTATTGAGAATGTGAGTCTCTAGATTGTTGTATGGAGAATACAACCATATCACTTACCTCACCAGAGAGTCTCTAAGGAGGAAGATTTCAACCTACCAAAAGTGCCTCCCAGCCATATTTGGACTATTCTAGTACTGGCAAAACTACCTAAGTGACTTCACGGAAATGCCCTCCAGAGACTGTCCTGATGATGATAAATTTATCAAAGGGTATGGGGTTGTTCTTTGATGAACTGGATATCTTTCCATGTTCTTATTTTTTCTTATGGTGACCACATGAGGACTATAGCATTCTGCGAAAATAAAAGAAAAATTGTTTTGCATATTCAAAAGTATGAAAATTTGACTAAGTGTTAAGAACAAGAGTTTGAGAAGTCAGTTGAAAATGCCCGCCAAGGGCTGTCTTTGTGCAAGTAAATTCATGGAATGTCATGGATCCATTCTTTGGTAAGTTTTTCATCTACTCATGACTTCAGGTCTCCATAGGGTGTTCACACATGTGAAATAGGAGTCTGCCAAAATAGGAAGAAATATGTTTTGATGCTCAAAAGAAGTTAAGAAGCTATTTTGATATACCCACTAGAGGCTCAGGTTGTCTCAGTAAATTCTAAGGGTGACATGGTCTTGTTGCCTAGTGGAATGGCTATCCATCCATACCTTCAGTTTTCTTAGTGATGGTCAGATGAAAAAAATACGAGTCTCATGATGTGATGATGTTGGAAAGACACATGATGGTGTCCTAATGTCTCATGATTTCTTTGTTACATTCTGATAGTGGTTTGCAAGAGTATGATAATTTTGGGAATTTGACTAAGTGATGAAAAACTGCCCTAAAGCAGTTGTGTTATGAAAATGTCCACAATAATTCATTAGAAGAAGAAAATGCTTGTTGAGGAGAGACAAAGAAGCTTCAGAGGATGAAAGTGGTCCTGATGGAATCACCATGTTGGACTCTACCCATTGGGTGTCTCACACCTCAAATTGGCTGAAAATAAAAATATCATCACGTTGACCTAGGGTTTGATAAAAATTCTGGTAAAAATGCGTAGGTGACCTCAGTAAAATTCCCGCCATTTCCAGTAGTTGATGGATTAAATTGTTCTAAGGGTATGGGTCTCTAGAGTGTTGATTGGTGCATCTAACCACATCATTATTTTTTTGAAAAACTATCTGAAGATGAAGTTACCAGTATGCCAAAAGTGCCCTTTGGCTTGTTTTGTTCCAGTCCAGTAAAATGCCCTCCCAACTCAGAAGAAGATGAGTCTAAAGGGAAATCAATTTGGTTGTGCTCAATGGGATGTACTACATCATCTGGTATCATTGGTTCAGGAGTTGGTGAAAATAAAAATCCCTCATGTTAAATTAGGTTTTTATAATTTCGTCCAAGTGGTAAATTTGTATTTTAAAATGCTATTTTCAAATTATGACCAGATGATGTGTGTGTGTGAGGTAATTCATCAAATGACATGTATTTGTTCCTTCTTGAAGTGTTTATCCATTCATGGTTTCAGTTTTCCCTATGGAGGTCACATGAGTAAAAAATTAACCTTCCATGTTGAAAAAAAATCATGTTCACACAGTATATGAGTTTGCCTGCACATAGCTTAAAATATATATACTAAACAAGTTTTTCAGATGCCCCCACAAGCCATAGATTTAAATAGAGATTGCTCAGCTAGTTAATTAAAAAAAGATGAAATAAATAAGAGACATAAACAAAACAAAGTTTATTATTTAATTAACATACATAAATTTAATTTATTTCGAAGAGATTGATGCTTTCTTTCACAACCTACAAGAAGTCTCGTATTGATCACTGAAAACATTGGATTCGGAGATGAATTCTCTATACTGTTATCTTATATGCCAATAAATTAAAAACTCCATCATACAAAAAAAAAATCATTAACTTTCGATAAATACATATATACATTGATATGCCAACTAAAAAGCATTTTTCATTATATGTCGATAAATACAAAACTCCATCATACAAATATTTTGTTCATTAACTGTCGATAAATACATATATACATTGATTTATACATGTCTAAGAATGTTTCAGAGATGGTTGCAATCCATCCTCTTCAGCAGAATACAAATCTGAATTGTCTCTCTTGCCTTCCGTAGAAGACTATAATTGTTCTGGAGTTGGACAAGGCACTTATTGCGATTTCTTTTCAAGCTCTTTAACTCTTTGTGAAACTTTTTTTAAATTTTCAAGCAAAACATTTTTTTCCGCCATCAGTTTGTTCAACATTTCCACATTTTTCTTGTACTTCATTTATTCATGTTCTTCCTTGACCTCCAATTTCTCTCTGGTATATTTCAACTGATTTTTAACTTCGGTCAATTCATGTTTCAAATTATGTATTTCTTTCTCCTACTCTTTTTCCCTCAACTCTGTCTCGTTGGGAAAGACAGGAATTGCACTCATCGCAGCAGCTGGACCTTTTAATTCCTTCTCCAAATCAGCAATTGTGGATTTAAGTGTTTGAATTTCCATATCACATCCCAAATGCTGAAATTTTATACCTTCTAAGAGTTTTGATTCCAGCTCCCTTATTTTTGCATCTTTTCTGGCCATATTCTCTTTCATTTCTTTATGTAATGATGATGAGGCATACAAATCACCTACTGCAAGGCTTGCTGAGAAGCTTTCTTGTAGCATATTCTCTCGACTTGCTAGGGACTTCTCTCACTCTTCCAAGGACATTGTACCTATAGGTGTATTTTTCCTTCTACCCTTACCCTTACCCTTACCCTTACCATCCTCTCCTTTGGTACTCTTACCTTCACTCTCACCACATTCTTCATTGGAAAACTTTTTTCCTCTACTTTGTTTTTTAAGTTTTAAAGTTTCAGAGATCCTTTCTAACCTTGTTCCTTTCACCTTATAAGCTTTCCTAGAAATGGTTTTTCTCAAATTGAAAATTATTGATTCTAATTCTCCAACTTTTTTTCCATGGATTCCCTCCCACTCTTTCAAATTAAACTGATATTATTTTACTACCTATTCATATTCTTTAATTTTCTTCTCCATTACCTGTAAAGGACCCATTTCTATCCTCACTGGTGGTACATTGAGAACAGGTGGTATTTTTTTCAACTCTTCTTTGAGTTCACTCACTTCAGCATTAGCTTTTTCCAAAGCCTCTTCATACGCAACCCTCATGGATTGAATTGTTTTTTCAGCATCATTAGTGTTTTTTTCTACTTCTTTGGATAATAATGTAACCATTTCTTCTTTCCTTTTTATAATTCTGTCCTCTCTGAAATGATTATCCACAACTATCTTTTACAACACTGCTATCTATTTTAGGCATTGTAAAATATTATCATATCTTCTGAAGCACTCTTCCGCCCAATTGCATATATAGGAAGCTTGCTCCTTGAAATGCTCCATTTTATCCTATAGGATGAACACGTACCTACTATCAAACTTATATGATGCAATGTCTAAATGCATAGTGGAAGCCCCTGATTCTGATTTGGAAGAACAATCATACTCAATTTCCAACTATTTAGGAGGAATTATATCAAGAATGTCTTAAGGATTGGAAAAGTGAGCAGTACTTTGTTCCATTTCGTTGCCTATCACCTCCTCCCAGTGACCTCTATCTACATGCCCCTTAAACTCTTTCAAAGTTATGGAAGCATGAATTTCATCATTTGTGACCAAATCAGGATATTGTACTCATAATTTGTCATGGTGCTCAGGACTTTGTACTGGATATTCCTCATTCTGTTCAGCAGGGTGTAATGGTAATTCCCCATGGTGCTCAGGATATTGCACTAATTGCTCATTCTGCTGAGGAGATTGTATTGGCAATTCCTCATTAAGTTCCATGCTTTTACGTTTCCTAACGTATGCTTTATGAACATGTGGTTTTGGAAAAGATATTTTTCCATGTTGGTTTATATCACAAATCTCTATTTCAGTAGCATGGGGTCGACATAAAAAAATAATTTTTGGAAGTGTGCCTGGGAAACTAAATTTAACCTTCCTTAATTAGCTCTCTTGCAGTGTAATACTCCAAAAATTCATAAAAAATTAAAATTTTTCATATGACATTAAATGTTTGCAATCGTCACTACTGAAGAACATTTAACTGTTAACAGTTAACCTAAACAGGCTTAAACTAGAATTGATTATTTTGTTAATTTCTAGTTCTACATATACTTAATTGTTTGCTTTCTTAAATCATTATTAAGGATTTGATTTAGTAGGTTATGATTTGGAACAACAGGAATTGAAACATCAGTTTAATTACTAAGTGATAAGTTTGATTTACTGTTTTGTGAAAATATGAAGGAACTTCAGTTGAGATTGAGGCTTACTTAGTTTTTAAGCTAATGCAGTGAAGTGATGCTTCGTTTACAAGTCTTTTACAGGTAAGACATTTTGTAACCAGTTTCTGGATTGAGATTATTATCTCAACTAGCATAAAATATAATGCTAGTAAATTTATTTATTTTACAGCTTTGATCAAATAAATGAGGTATCTTGATCTGTATATTTATGTTTTAATTAGTTTTCTAGTAACATAAGTGTCTAGTAAACTGAACATAGTCCAGTTGTTTTTTCATTCGCTTCAACTATAACTCGTTCATCTAATTTTTATAAATCTATTATCAGTTTACCTCATATATGTAATACTAGTGAAAGGTAATTTGTATAGCAGATCCTTTTATACTTTATTAATTAATGCCGAGGTAATTCAAGAGTATTCATTTTCAACAATAAACAAGTTAAATAAACTTAGGAAAACCTAAATCTAGGTATATTCATAAAGTACAATTACTGACATTCACACATGGAAAATAAAAACCTAGTGCATAAGACAGTATACTAAATGTTCTAGTACTTACCAACTAGAGATGCAATAATACAAATTTTATATCTTTAAACTATAGTATTACTACTTTTCGTGTAAGAATAAAAGGATTATTTTCTACAAAAATCTATCCAACTTAACCTTCGTATGATCTTCATCTCTCAAGGGGAATATACAAATCTAAGTTTAATACCTAGACTAACAAAATCAAGCTATCCATCTTCCTATGTTTGCAAACTCACATACATAAAAGATTAAGTCTTTTATAAGGTCTTTTTACAATTCTATGATCTCTCACAATGTGTTATTTATTATGAAAACCAAGTTGAAGAATTCTTTACATGAGTGTTTACCCATTTCTAAATATTATAGGACATAATATAAACCCTAGTGTATGTACATAATACCTCCCTACATTATTCTTTAGGGTTATAATATGCACATTATAATGTAAAGATATTGGAAGTTATGACAAAGGTTTTAACCGTAGTTCCTTTATAAAATGCTATTGTGTGCAGGTTGCTCCAAAAAGGGGTCTCGAACTAAGGTGTAAAACCCACGACTTAAGAAATATTTCATCGCCACGTGGTAGAATATTGTTGATTAGGGTTTTGACCTTTGGGATTCACCATATAAGTTTCTTCTAAACCCTAAAAAATCAAATTTACCTAACTTTTATCATTGCTCTGGAATGGGAGAGCCACAGGCTCATGGCCGCATTGCCTCATCGTTTCTCTCCTGCTACAAATGAGAACTTTCACTGCTATGGCTTACCTTTACCTATGAAAGTCCTTAACTTCCTTGTTATTCTCTTCGTATGTGAGTTTTTAGTGTTATTCTTTATCTCTGTGAGTGCGTGGTCTTTGTCGCCATTACCAAGCCTCTATGTGAGCTATCCTTTGGCACTGGTGTAGTGGTAAAACTCTGTAGTGTGAGCTCAGTTTTTGGTTTACCTCGGTGTTTATTTGGACTTTCTTGTTAGGGTTTCTTAACAGTGCTTCCTTCGTTGCTCAGCATAAATTTTCTAGTGGCTAGGGTCTGTTCTTGTTACCCAGTTCGGGGCCGAGGTCAAGTTCTTCAGGTAAGACATTTTGTTTTTTTAAACAAAATTATAAATCTTTTGCACCGTACATTGATTATTTCCTTTGTTACTTGTATGAGTTTTAACAATTAATGGTTTCATTTTTGCAGGTCTTTGAATTTGGATAAAGTGTGCTGGAAACCATTGAAGAATACCCCACAAGGACTCCATGCTTCGTGTCTACCCTGGTAAGCCTCGGTCTCGGCTAAGTTTTCTCCTACATTGGTTGTATGGGGTTTTAGTTGTTTATAGTCCCATCGAAAAGCAACTTCAGTTTTGGTTAACATATGTGTTGTGTCTATTCAGAAAGGCCATGTGGCCGAGAATGTAATGTGTTGATAAGAAAAATGTTTAAGCTCTAGAGGTTGTGTGGTGATGGAATACTTTGGGGCTTTCACGGTCGTGATTTGATAAAATACTTATATGGCCTTCTTAACCGTAGTTTGATTATAGTAAATGTTATTTTTGAACAGGCTATTAAGCCGTGTCTTTGGTTGTACAAAGGCCACTAGGCCACATCCTATATTGATATAGTAGTGATTTATGATGGAAGAAGTTTAGGGTTTAGATGTTGTTTAAAATTTTGAATAATCTTTTAAGCTTACTATTGTATAACTTCTATAATCGATAATATATATATTGTGGTTTTAAGAAAATGATGACAGGATGTAAGATTTATCTGTTGGTTATTTCAATTCTTTTTTAATTAACCTAAACAGAGATACTATTACTGCTATAATATTGGTATTGATGTATATTAGCTAAAGAATTTTGAAAGAAGTTTTAAGATGGTTCCAGTTCGCATTTTTCTTTAATTTTGTTTAAAAGAGAAATAAAAATATTCAGACATTTAGTATTAGATTAAAGTTTGATTTTTACTCTCAATAAGCAGTTATTTCAGGAAATAGATAAAAGAAAGGTTGAATATTACAACCTGAGTCTTTACTGTATTTCCTGGGTTAGAATATTTTGAAAGGTCTTTACTTAATTTCTCTTAGTTTATAATTACCATACAATTTTAATATTGTTTCTTGTGGAAAATGTATTTAATTTTGTATATTCATCTATTAGATAATTGTGGTTATACAAATGAAGAATGTATGCTTTAATTAATTTTTGGGTGAAACTGTATAACCCTATACAAGTAAAAGAGGAGGTAATGATAGTCATATTTGAGAGTTTCTTCAAAGTAGGTTTTATTTATAAAGTCTTAATTACTTTTAAATTACTACAGAGTTTATTATTTGATTATAATGTTATTCAAGTTACATTTTTACTTAGATTAATGATAAAGTTATCAAAGTAATTTCTAGCCTCATTTTATTGTTTCTTTAAGTTAACCCTGCTTATTTATTTCCTGTTTTTATAATGTCTTTTAGTTACTATAATAATAGACTTATAGTAAATCACTTATCCACTGTGTAAGTAAGTGCACAGACTATATATATGTATGTATTTATGTATGTATGTATGTATGTATTTCTTAGAGACAAATTTGTTTATGTTATGACACTGTACTCTGTCTAAGGAAAACTTCTGAATTAGAAAGGAAAAACATACTTTTGATTAACCCTATGAAATATATAAAAGGTAAATAAACACATTCAAGCATACTTCATTCGATTCTTTATCAGAATTTAATCTAACCCACTGTACTAGAGTACTGCCTTTAAAAAAGTGTGGAAAAATACAGTTAGGTAATTTTTTATCTATCAGTAAAACTGGAAATCCTTCTAATAATTTACCCTAATCTATATCTAATCCATCATTTGAATATATTTTCACAGTAGAAGGTTTCATTAAATAATGCTAATAACAGATGAACAGAAGCATAACACATTATTGCTTAAATTCAATCCTTCTTGATCCTAAATATGCAATTAGAAACTAGATAAATCATGTAGAACCTGAAAATGTAGTAGAGGTGACAACAGCTTAAGGAACATGTTCCTCCCAACCAACTCTTGGAGATAGCTGAACTACAAATCTCATGACCCCTGAGCTTGTCTTCTGGTCCACCTGGTAGAAGTACTAGGTGAGAGATATAGTTTAGTAATCCTCTGCAACTCTACTGTGTATTCAGCTGTAAATCTATTCTGCTTCCAGCAGTATGAACTTAGCTTAGAATAGCTGCACTAGTTCAGAACTGCGGCACTTTTCACTCAAACAAACTTCTGCTAGTCCCCTCCATCGAATTTTCTTGTGCACTCAATTCACTCAGAATTTTCACAAGTCAAGAATGAGAAGCCTCAGTTGTATTCAATGGGAAGTTTTATTAGCATGCGTAGGTAGTTTGGGTCAGTTTTTCACTTAATGAGCCACCTGCTCATGTTCCACTTTCTTGGGGAACATGACCACAAAAATAGGGAAGTTTCATCCTACAACAGCTAGAAGTAGTTTGAGGATGCCACCAAGTGTCAATATTCTCTCAACCCACCCTACTCCACCAAGTGACCAGTAAAACACTCATTTAATAGCCTCCTTAAGCTNAACATAATGTTTCTTAAAACATAAAATGTTTTGCAATTTGGGGCATGTGACATACACACCCCCTTAAATTATAACATCATCCTCGATGTTATTTATTCTTCGTCCTCAAAATTGCCCTGGAATAGAACTGGATATGCAGCCCGCATATGACTCTCCAATTCCCAGATGGCTTCTTCTGGACTAAGGTGTTTCCATTGCACCTTCACCTGACCAATGGTGCAATTTTGAAGCAAGATATCCCTCCTTTCTAGAATACAATCCGGTTCCACTAGAAAAATCTCCTTCGGGTTCCACCTACACATCATTCCAGTTTATAACATGAGTAGCATCATGTACATATTTTTTAACACATAAATATGAAAAACATTATGAACCTTAAAATTTGGTGGTAAAGCCAATTGATATGCCACCTGTCCTATTCTAGACAGTATCTCAAAAGGTCTACAATATCGGGCTTCCAACTTAGCACAACTTCCTAATCTCAAGGAACTCTTTTTAGGCCTTACCTTTATAAAGACATGTTCACCCACCTGGAAATCTTTTTGAGTTCGTTTAAGATCTGCTTGACTTTTATGTCTGTCTTGTGCAACTTTCAAGTTACCTTGCACTTGTTTTACAATTAAATCCATCTCTTTTAGTAGTTTAGGTCCTAATACTAACCTGTCAACTAGGCTACTCCATGAGATGGGGGTATTGCACTTTCTGCCAAACAAAATTTCAAATGGAATGTATCTTGTTGAAGCTTGGTAGTGATTGTTGTAAGCAAACTCTCCTAGGTGTAAGTAATCTTCCCATTTACCTGGATGTTCCTTAACATACATTTTGAGCATATCTTCCAACACTTGATTCACTCTTTCAGTCTGTCCATCTGTCTGGGGATGAAAAGAGGTACTAAAATTTAAAGTAGTATTTAGTGCTTTAAACAAAGAATTCCAGAAATTGCTCTAAACTTAGGGTCTCTATCTGAAATTATTGCTTTTTATATCCCATGTAAACAAAATATTTGTTTCATGAATATATCAGCAATATTAGAAGCCTTGTAAGTGGTTTTTACAAGTATAAAATGAGCTGCTTTACTAATTTTATCAATGACTACCATTATCAAGTCATTCAAATTTTGATTTCTAGATAGACCTGTAATAAAATCAAGACTGATTATTTCCCACTTCCAGCTGGGGATAGGTAATGGCTGTAGTAATCAAGATGGATGCTGGTGTTCAGTCTTAACTTGTTGGCATTCAAAACACTTGCCACTTTCGTAACATGGTTATAGTCTTGTGATAACCAGGATGTCCTGAGTAAGGAATCTTATGAATTTCATTTAAAATCAGTAACTTAATCTTAGGTACATTAGGTATATATAGCTTGTCTTTATATATTAATAATCATTTTTCATTTAGACTATAACCTGTACTTAAACTTTCAGTTAAATTTTCTGTTACTTTTGCTTGTAATTTCTGATAATTTTCATCCAATCTTACTCCTTCTTCTAGCTGTTCTTCTAAATATGTTTTATAAGTGCTGATTGCTGCTACAGAATTTAGTTTTGCATTTCTGCTTAGAGCATCAGCAACCTTATTTTCTTTTCCCTTAATATGTTGAATTTCAAAATTGTACTTTCTAAGGAAATCTAGCCACCTAGCTTTCCTTGCGTTTAAGTTAGGTTGATCCAACAAATATTTTAATCCTTTATTATCTGTCATTAATATAAATTTTCTTTCGATTAAGTGATGATGCCACATCTTCAAAACATGTATGACAGCAGCCAACTCTAAATCGTAGGTTGCGTAGTTTTTCTCATGAATCTTAAGCTTCCTAGACTCATATTCAATTACATGTCATTATTGAGTTAAAACTCCACCTAGACCATCATTGCATGCGTCAGTGCATACTATAAAGTCTTTATTAGGATCAGCAATTCTTAAGATTGGTGCATTAGTTAGTAATGTTTTTAAATTTTTAAAACTTCCTTCACACTTTTGACTCCTCTCGAATTTATTCCCTTTCTTCTGTAAAGAAGTTATGGGATTTGCAATTCTTAAAAACCCTTCAATGAATCTTCAATAGTAGCCAGTAATCCCCATAAATGACCATACGTCAGTCACTTCCTTTGGAACTAGCCATTCTTCAATTGCTTTTATCTTTTCTGGATCAACTAAGATCCCTTATTTAGTAACTACATGGCCCAAGCACTGTATTTTATCCTTAAAGAAATCACACTTACTAAATTTATCATAAAGTTTATGTTCTCACAATTCTTGTAAAACAATTTTTAAGTGCTCCTCATGTTCTTCTTTAGAATTAGAATAAATTAGAATGTTGTCAATGAATACCACCATGAATTTATCAAGGTATTTATGCAACACATTATTCATTAAGCACATGAAGACAGTCGGGTCATTAGTAATCGCAAATGGCATAACAACAAACTCATAGTGACCATATCTAGTCCTAAAAGTTGTTTTAAAGATGTCTTCATTTTTTATTCGGACCTGATGATAACCAGATCATAAATAAATCTTTGAAAATACAGTTTCTCCATGTAGGTGATCAAACAAAACATCTATATGGGGAAACAGGTATCTATTTTTAATAGTCATTTTATTAAGTTGACGGTAATTTATGCATGAGTGTAGAGTACCGTCCTTCTTTTTAACAAAAATAACAGGTGCTCCCCAAGGAGACACGTTGGGTATGATATACTTATTATCAATAAGTTCTTTTAACTATGATTTTAGTTCATTTAATTCTAATATATTCATCTGATAAGGGGCCTTTGAGCTGGGCACTGCACCAGGTACCAACTCAATAGTAAAATCTAAATCCCTCTTCAGAGGCAGTCCTGGAATTTCTTCCGGAAATACATTTGAATACCCCCTCAGGATTGGAATATCTACCAGTTTTAGTTTATCTTCATTATTAGTATTTTCTTTGTTAATTACAGTTAAAACAAAGGATTTACAACCCTTCCGAACAGCTCTCTTTAATTGTAAAGCAGAGATTTGTCTAACAGTTGTTTTACTAGGGATTCCTGTTACAGTTACTGTTTCTCCTTCATTATTTACGCAAGTAAAAGTTTTATTGAAATAGTTAAAAACTACTCTATGTTTTTCTAACCATTCCATACCAATTAACATATCATAAGAACCTAAAGGAATTACATTAATCTTCACAGAGGTTTCAAACTGACCCATGTTTACAGTACAATCTTCTACAAAACTGATCACTTTTCTTTTTGCGCAAGTAGCTAGCTGAACTAACCATGACTTTGCAAAATTTTCTAATGATAACTTGCATTTTTCTACTAAATCAAGAAAAAATATAACTTAGGCTAGCCCTTGGGTCAATTAATATAGATATAGGTGTTTGATTCAACTTACCTTCTACTTCCACCATGGAAGTTTGATAATCTGCTTTCATGTTTTCTAGTGTTGCGTTGATCCTGGGCATTGTCCTTGCTAAATCACCAACAGTCATCTCCTCCTGCACCGTATGTATGTTGCTAACAGTCTTTTTCGGTTAGGGAAAACTCATGCATAATGAGTCCCATTACACTCCCAACATTTTATTGGTTCTATACGTTCATTATTCTTAGTATAATTGTTCAGGTTATGTTGTAGGTACAACAAATCCCATGTTATTCTTACACGGGATCCCAAACACACATTCAAAGGTAACTTGGTAAAATCCTTTTTAATTTATGTTGGATTCTATTACATTTTTCTTGACTTCTGAGATTCCCTAACTTAGCCAAAAATTCCCAAAAATCCATGCTTGATTTGTATGTTTTTAAGATGCGGAAAGTTAGTTTTGTTTGGATTGATTTACGATTCCGCAACCCGCAACCCACATCCCACAAGTTGTGGAATGCAGGATTTTTAAAGGTAAATGGAATAAAAAAATTCATCCCGCATCCCACAAATACAGAATGCGGGATATTTTTTATGGTTATTATTTTGGCAACCCGCATCCCGCAAAAATGCGCAATGCAGGGAGCAGGCTGTCATTTGGTTTGCATGTTTCTGCAAACCGCATCCCATAAAATGCGGAATGGCAGATGTGGAGAGGATTGAATAAACTTTTGTTGTTTTGTGATTCCGCACCCTGCATCCTGCAAAAATGCGGAATGCAGGATACATAATTATTAATAAATTTTCATTTTTTTTGTTTTAATCCCGCACCCTGCAAAATCTAATTTCGACCTCTGTTTTCATCCTTATCCTATGGTCTGAATCATTTCCCATGAATTATATATATGTTGGCCTTATTCACGGTTTCTTCACTAATTTACCATTGTAACTTGCTGCGCTGTGTGAATTTACCTTCATTATTTTACCAAGCTATTTCGCCAGTATTCACTCCGATTTCAGGTTGGTTATCAAGTCGCCTTTCCAAATTCGAATTGTTTATTGTTGTTCCTTTATGAATTAGTTTTAATTTCTGATTTACGCATTCAACAGAACATGGCAACATCCAAAACACCTCGAATTACCCGATGCAAAAACCTCCAGAAATACATGCTTACCAAAGACTTGAAGTTTGGTCTCTTCTCCAATACCAGTAGTCGGGTCAACAAAACCTACTAGCTGGACTGGTCCCGAGTTTACTCCATCTTTGACAACAATGACCTTCCATACCTCCATGATGACCAACTCATTTATGAGAGAATTAGGGATTCTGGCATCCACATGATTGCTGCAAGACCGAATGTCCTCCCATACAATGACACAATCAGATGGATTATTGACCATGCTAATCCGAAAGACCGTTCCTTTAACACTAATATTGGATTTCAATTGGCCAATTTTCGCTCTAAGACCTTTGTGAAAATTTACACCTTCAAAACTTTTAAGCAACTCCTTGATGTAGATTTTGTTAAAGCTGCCAAGTATAGGTACAATTTTGACCAAATGCTGAAGTCCTGGATGGCTAAACCCTGAAAAATATCCAAGAGAAAATATGAAATTTACCCCATTGAGTGGTTCAAGGAACCTTATTCCCTGCTTGCAGCAATGTTGTGCAGGCTTTACGATATTCCCAATTGTTCTTACTTCAAACAAGAATGGGCTCCCATTTCCCACCACGTCATAACTACGGGTTAATCCCTCCCCTGGGCTGCAATCCTGTCATTAGAACTTAAGACTACCATACAATAATTCTAGAAATTTATTGCCAGGAAAAATCCCAACTTCTTCTTCTTCGCCTTCATCATGGATATCTTTTTCATCGAGTTCTGTTATCCAAATATGGGATGGGATTGGGTATTACCAGCTCCACCTGTACACATTTATCATTTGGAACTATGGGACACCAATTATGTAACTAGGTTTTATGACATCTGTGAGAGTTTCCTCAGTCGGGTCTATTTCCTTATTTTCAACAAGGAAGCTCCTACATTATCCCCTAAATCCAAAACCCTCATAGCCACAATGGGAGATTGATACATCAGTGAGTCATTCACCTATATCAGAATATTTGGTAGCAATGCTGCTCATATGCTACCTAAGGTGGTGTATGACAGGTTAGACCTTGAATAAATTTCATTTTAGACGATCACTGAAGGAATTTATAAGAAATGTGCAGCACCTAAGAGGAACATTTGGCCCAAATTTCCTCTAACCCTTGGTTCCTTGAGCATACCTACTTCTACCTGGGTGACAGAACTCAATGACCACATAGTGTCACTCAAACTGGGTTTTGCTAGTAAAAGACAGCATGATCCCAAGGGGATTGTTGATTTCCACCTCAAGCAGAATGACTTTAAAATAGGTTACACTCATGAGGAAACCCCAGATGACTTCGTCTATCAAGGGGTTGACACTTTTTCCTAAGTTTTGGAAAAGGATAAAATCAAAGAAGAACAAAAACATATCCTGCAGAACCAGAAGGAAATCAGGAACAGGGCTCAGCATTACAGAGCTATGGAGCTGGACATTCAAGAAAAGGTAATGAAAGACAGGGAAGAAAAGGAGGCTCTAGTAGCCAGAAATGCACCCATGGAAACTAGTTCATCTTCAAACAAAGGGAAAGGCCCCATGGAAGAAATCCCACAAGCATCTGTTGATCAGCAAGTCAAGGCTTATCTACATACTTTGGAGCAGATCAAGCAGAAGCTGAGTAGAATGACTTCAGCACTAGACACAAGAAATTACGAATCCTCAGCCAACTAAAGTTGCTCAGGTAACTAAGAAGGCTCAATTTGAACAAACCCATATTGAAGAGAAACCTTTCAAAAGGTTGAAGGTTTCAGTTTCATCCATCCCTACTTCTACTATAGACTTGACACATTCAGAGGAGGAGGATGAAAGGATTTCTTCTGTTCCTATTACTGTAAAAGTTGGAAACGATAATGATTTACATGATCTTATCAATTTGTTAAATGGTAGCAGTGGCAAATCTTCCTCACCTCCCCCATAACCACAACCTTCTTCCCAATCTGGCCCATCTTCTTCTGCGTTGCTCCTCTCATCAATCATAGCCTTATCTTCGTTATCTATTGGTTCTATGGTTACACCCTTTATGTCTCAGCTTTATGAAGATGCCACATGTTTACCCGAATCTATTATACCTCTAGATTCTGTTCATATGCCCATTTCATCATCCATTGTACCTCTAGTTTTCAAAATCCCACTGCATATTCCTTCTTTCAGCTCAGTATCATCCCTTGTGCATGAGAAAACCTTGGAATTATCACCTTCATCACTCAAAACCACTACCCTGCAAGTTTCATCTATTGAAACTTATGTTCCTGACATTTCTTCAACCCATGGAGTAACTCTTACCCAGAGTGTTACTTCCTCTCCATCCACTTCTCATATTACTATGACCATACCCTCTCACACTACAACTCAAACCTCATCTCTGATATCTACAGGAATTTATATACCCCACATTGATGAGATGAGGGATGAGTTCAATGAATATTTTGTGATATCTCTGGGAGAATATCGTTACAGTAAAGCTGATAAATCAGTGGTGAAGAGGGGTAAGAAGAGGAGCAGGGATCATAGTGATATGGAAATATCCTTTGCAAATGAGGTTGTATGGACACAACGATCATGTGATCCACATGTGGATGCCACAGATGCTACATCTAGTTTAGGAGCTTTTACAGGTGCCAATTTTGATGTTGTTAACACTTTGAACAGAGAATTTGATAAGCAGAAGGCAGAAATTGTCAGCCTGAAGGAGAAACTGGAACAACTCAAGAGACAACATGGAGACAGGTATGATGAACTTCAAGTGAAGAATGTTGCTCTTGAAGATGAGCTACGGAGGGAAAAAACCATTAATGCCACTTTGGTATAGAAGGTTGCCTTGTTAGAAAAAAAGTATGAAGATGCAACTGCAAGTGCAGCTTCATCCTCGTTTTCTAAATTTTCTCAGGAATAATTCAAAGAGCTGTCTATTCGGACTAACAGGGAGCACCATGATTTGGTCAATGAGTTGTTTAAAACCTTAGATAATATTTTTGAAACTCATATGAATTTTGACAAAATGTTTGTTGTTCTGGAAGATCTAGTTGAAAAGAGGCAGTAAGCTTCAAAGGCTTATGATGAGGTCACAAACTAGCAAAGATACATGAAAGATAATCCAAATAATGTCACTTTTTCTTACTAACTTGCAGTTCAAGAAATTTAGGACTATCTTAAGATCCTGGGAAGACTTAGATGAAACAATTGTTGAAGCCATAAATAAAGCACAAGCCATTTGCAACAGAAGGTGGCATGCAGCAGATAACATTATGGATGAATTATCCTTTCCTACAATGGTACTTATTGAAAAAGCATGTCCACCAGGACTAATGATTGAGCAAGTGGAGCAGCGAAGAGATGAAGAGGAGGAGAAGATCAAGAATCTTGACCATGTCAGCATACATGATTTAGATCGGTTGATCAAATGACCCTTTGCAGTGGAAGGAAAGATTCACGTCTACATTCGATTTTGGCATAAACTGGCTAAAAATGAGATTGAATATCACAAGGGCAATGCCCATCTTGGCATTGAATCCGCCAGTTACCCTAATATTGAGGAGTTGCTACATATTTGGAAAATATGGAGAGATTTTATGGGATTTTAGTTTTGTTTAGGTTCTTTGATCCCCTTTAGAGGGAAATCCATTCTTTGTAATAATTATTTGAGAGGTTGTTCTCAAATGTATCAAGGACTTTTCACTTTTAGAGGAAGAAATATTGGTACAGGAGACTGAAAAACACCTCTGCTTTTCTTAAGGTTTATGTAATTTATTACACAATTCTGAATAAATACAGTATTGTTGTTTCTTATCTCTTGTATTTTATCTGATCGAATTTCTTTGACATATTTCAATTTTATTGTTTCAAATGATCAGATAATGCTGTGATTCATTTGTAATTGATTAATGTGTTTGCTCATAACTAATATTTATCTTCGTTACTGGTTAATGCATTGATAAAAGCTTAAAGGAATTTATTCTTTAACTATCTTTATCTATTTCTGCAAGTAATTTAACAATAAATTTTTTACAGCTTATATGTTGGTTTTCCAACTGACATGTGCACATGCAGGTTACCTTGAATGGTTTAATATTGAGTTCTTTTTATTTAATTTTTATTAAACAATTGTGATTCGAGTGAGAATTTTGTCATATAGTTTACATTTTTGTTAATGTGGCCCAATTACTTGTTCTTCAAATACCTCAAGACAACCTGTAATCAATTCAATATCCTTTTCAGAGTATTATATATTTAGATCAGGTTCTCTTTCCTAGTTAGGTTTAAGTTTTCCTTTTCTTTTTATCATTACCTTGGTTTCCAATATGGGAAACAGATCCTCTATGGATCAAATCCATATAATCCAGCGGAGGCTACAAAAATATCTGTGGGAGATCACTCTCCCAAACAGCTCAAGGTTAAAACAATACTTTTGTGGGGTTGCTTGAAGCCTTTGGCTAGGTTTCCTCCATGTGTTGTAATCCTTAGACACCCTTATCAGCCACATACACAGTTGGGGCTTCAACATGTTATTAGCAGGTTCTTTATTTCTAGGGCCATTAGGGTTTAACTGTGGATTACCTTTATTTCCTTGGAAATTCTTATTAGGAAAATTACGTGTGTTATTATCCCTAAAGTTGCGGTTAGGTACGAAACCCTTCTTCTTCTGTTCAAAATTATTAGACCTTTTAGCCTTCTAATTTGACATGCTTTCCTTTTTGCGATTCTACTCATAGAAAAAATTCTTTCTTTTATATTCAATTCTCTCTTTTATATGAAAAGGTAAACAGCTTAGAGACCGATGTACCTTAGGATTCTCATCCACAATGTAAGGCACGTAACGTAGCATACTTAATTGTTTTCTTTCATAAATCACTATTAAGGATTTTATTTTGTAGGTTATGATTGTGAACAATAGGAATTGAAACATCTGTTTAATTACTAAGTGCTAAGTTTGATTTACTGTTTTGTGAAAATATGAAGGAACTTCAGTTGAGATTGAGGCTTACTTAGCTTTTTAGCTAATGCAGTGAAGTGATGTTTCTTTTATAGGTAAGACGTTTTGTAACCAGTTTTTGGATCGAGATTATTATCTCAACTAGAATAAAATATAATGCTAGTAAATTTATTTATTTTACAACTTTGATCAAATAAATGAGGTATCGTTGATCTCTATATTTATGTTTTAATTAGTTTTCTGGTAACATAAGTGTCTAGTAAACTGAACATAGTGCAGTTGTTCTTTCATTCGCTTCAACTAGAACTCGTTCATCTAATTTTTATCAATCTATTATCAGTTTAGCTCCTATATGTAATACTAGTGAAAGGTAAATTGTATAGCAGATCCTTTTATACTTTATTACTTGATGTCGAGGAAATTCAAGAGTATTCGTTTTCAACAATAAACGAGTTAAATAAACATAGGAAAACCTAAATCTAGGTATAGTCATAAAGTACAATGACTGACATTCACACATGGAAAATAAAAACCTAGTGCATAAGAAAGTTAACTAATTGTTCTAGTACTTACCAACTAGAGATGCAATAATAGAAATTTTATATCTTTAAACTATAGTATTATGGCTTTTTGTGTAAGAATAAAAGGATTATTTTCTACAAAAATCTATCCAACTTAACCTTCGTATGATATTAATCTCTCAAGGGGAATATACAAATCTAAGTTTAATACCTAGATTAACAAAACCAAGTTATCCATCTTCCTATGTTTGCAAACTCACATACATAAAATATTAAGTCTTTTATAAGGTCTTTTTACAATTCTATGATCTCTCACAAAGTGTTATTTATTATGCAAACCAAGTTGAAGAATTCTTTACACAAGTGTTTACCCATTTATAAAGATTATAGGACATAATATAAACCCTAGTGTATGTAAATATTACCTCCCTACATTATTCTTTAGGGTTATAATATGCACATTATAATGTAATGATATTGGAATTTCTAACAAAGGTTTTAAGAGTTGTTAATAAGAGTGTCACTGGTCAAACTGGTGGAAGGAACTAGGTGGAGAGCAAAAAGACAAGTGGTAGCATCCTCAAACACTTCCTATGTTGCAGGTGGCAACTTCCCTACATTTGGGGTCATGATACCCCAAGAAAGTGGGATCATAGCAGGTGGCTCAATTAATGACAACTAACCCAAAAAGACCTAGGCAATCTTATAAAAATGTCCAATGTAGAGAGCTGAGGCCGCTCATATATTTTCCAGGAGAAGAATCATTTAGGGGGAATGCACTTCAAGGAATTCATTGGGAAAAGGGAAACTATAAGGAAGGTGTTTGAGGGATAAAATACAGGAACTTGATCTAATATAAATTTTTAGCTGAGAGATTTGACTGACGGGTTCAGTATTGGTATTGAGTCTCAGGACTAGTACATGGTAATTTGCTTCACCTAGTTTCAGCCAGGGAGACCAGAGCAGGCTCAGGGGTCCTGAGGAGTCGTTGTTTGAGCGCTCTCCAGGAGTTGGAAGGGAGGAATGGCCTCCCATTGCTGTTGTCGACCAAGCTTTAAGAACAGGTTCTGCTATCTACTAATTTATGTGTTAATATCTTTGTGTGAGTGAATGATGCATTTGCAGGTTATGATGTAAACTTAGAGGATAGAATATCTTAGCTTGTTTAGTAATGAATTTATTCTTGATGAAAAATAATCCTACCTGCATTTTTCCCCATCTGGAGTAGTCCAGATCGTACTCTAGCACAAGTGGTGTATTTAAATGAAGGAAGTATGATGTAAATTTAAATAAGATGTTTTTTTTTTTACAAAAACGGTTAAAATTTAAATTAAAAGCTGGCAAATGGGCTGCCAGGGCCTACAGATTCAGATTTACTTTTCTGGTTTTCTTTTCCAGCTTAAGTCCATTACAATTGGTCATGGAGATCTTCCTTTCCTAATCCTTATGGAATTGCACAAGTAGAGCTTCCTCCGTTGACGGATAGCTGGCTTTTGTTCAAAAGGACTCCTTGATTGGCTTCAGCATCCGCTAGACTATTAAGATTCCGTAGCACATGCTGGGCCTTATAATTCCTGAATTGAGAAAGGAGGAGGCAGATTTTCTTGAAAATTTGGCCAAGATAGATGTCTGAGGGCACCTTCTTGGTATGAAATGCTTTAATAATCAGCCTGGAGTCACCGAATATATTGATCTTTTGAATGTTCAAATTTCTGGCCTGGGTAAGGCCCTGCCACAGCGCCAGGATTTCAGCTTGGTTGTTGGAAGCTTGTCCTAGGCCCCATGCATAGGACAGATGTATTTTACCT
>LPNX010432440.1:451571-502290 GCA_001517045.1 Pseudotsuga menziesii | reverse complement strand
AGAGCCAAGGCAGTTTTCATTGGTTTTTCTTCAGGTAGGGCAATTTCAGGGATTTCATCCAGCTTCTTGATGAATTTAGGAATGACCGGGGGCGAGATCTTCTTTCCCATGCTTTGGAGAAGCCTACGGAAGGCATCCTCATCCGAGATCGAATGGGGGGGGGCGTCCTCCCCTCCCCCAGGCGTTGCCATACTCCCACACCGAGCCTCAGCTCGTGCTGCAGGCCTGAACGAGCCCTAGCTCGCTTGCCCAGCTCCTCACGCGTTGCTCCTCACGCGCTGCTCCTCAGCAACGCTTCTAAAAGATTAGAAAGACCTTCTGTATTGTTCTATTTGAGAAATTTAAATAAGATGTTAGCTTGAATACTAGAATGTTTTCTTTTATTAAGATCTTTGATATCATAAGAAATATTATTCTGTACATAGAGTAGTGTTAGACCTAGACTGTGAATGTCAGAATATTAGAAAAGGAAAGGAATTTATATCATTATGCTAACAGAAGTATGTTTTAGTAGATGAAATATTCCTCTACACAGTATTCACTTCCGAAATCCTTAAATCTATTTTGAAACAAAAGGAAAAGAAGATAATAGTTAAAAGGTGTAGTATTGGGTTAATTAAAATGCCTTTTTAGTTCTGCAGTTCATTTCTTTTCCTATTTAGGTTAAATAACTACTGTAATAGTAGCAACCAAACTGTGAGTAAGGATGGAAAAACCTTGATTTAATTCTAAAGATAAAACTAGTTGGTTTAAGATTGTTAGCTAGGAGATTTCATTTATGATTGATAACGTAAATAATTCATTCATCTTATCTAGCTGAACTTACGCAAGTTCCACAGCTACTAACCTGTCTCTTAAGGAATTTAAACAAACACTATTATTTATTTAGAGAAAGGAACACGGTTAATTTGTTATTTCCCTTATTTTAAAATTTCTAATGTTATAATCCAAATAGGGTAATATAGATATAGAAGGAAATTCTTTATAAATAATTTAGTATAGAAAGCATAAGAGTGTAACAATAAAATATTTTCCCATCTATACACTTCATAAATAGACTAAGTATAACGATAATGTACATAATTATAGAAATAATAAGTATTTATAAGTAAAATAACATTCTTTTTAAACATTATAATAAATATCAAGTAAACATAAACTTTGTACTTTAAAGATGTAACTATATAGTTACATAAGTACGACTCTAAAACATTAAATTACTTGTTCCTTTTAAAAGTTAACAAATATAAAATGATATTTAAAACCTTATTAGAACAGAGGAAAATAAGGTAAACATATAATATTTAGAATAATTTACAGAGTAAATTTAAATATAATAACTTGTAGGAAATAAATTAACAGAACATAGACATGCTCGATTTACCAAGCTTAATAACCCATTTTACAGTAAAAGAAATAACAAAGTAATTTATAGTATTATATTGTAATAAAAATATAACTTAAAAACAGTAAATACATCTTTACATCGCAGAGTTAGGGTAAAAACCCTAATGTATCAAAATTACAATAGAGGTATCAGACAAGAGAGTCTAAGCTCCTTTCTAATGCCTCTCGGCTTCTAAGAGTTAACAAAGAATGGATTAACAGGACTTCTATCTTTTTATACATTCTATATACAAAACAAGAAGCAAAATCAAAATTTACAGGTCACGGCCTAAGCCGGAAGCCCCGCATAAAGCAAGGGTTTATCATCAACAAAAGCAGCGAACCAAGTTAACCCAGGTAAACCAAAACCACGAGGGTTTTGCAGGCCACAGAGACCAACCATCAAATGTCCCATAAGGAACTGAACAAGGACGAACTGCCATGGGATATCCAAGGCTTACCCGTAAGCAAATGGTTGTTCCAGCTTTGCACCAACGACGCAGAAGGACAAGTCATCACCTGTGTAACAACAACCATGATATTGTTAATATTTTGCACTTATATAAACAGAGATGTAACGAAACAGAGATGTAAAGAAAACAAAGATGCCAATAATAGTTCTTACCTAAAACTTCAATGTAACGTAACCACCCACAAATAGTTGTGCCGCCACCAACGCAAGGAGAAACAAATCCTTCATCTGTCACAGGAAAGAGGGAGGTTACCAACGCAGCAACGACCAATGACAGCTAAGAGTTGGAGTGACAAGCCAAGCAATATAACGCTTCGACCGCCACTACTCCCCAACCAAATTTTTCACTTTGCTGAGAAACCCTAGGACTCAACAATCATAAGATGCGAAGCCATGACTCTCACTACCGGGCCAAACAAGATTGAGACTTTTACAGTCTGTTAAATACTGAAATGAGCAAGCCACGAAGGTTAAACCCCGGAGGAAAACAACCAACCCAGTTCAAGCAGCGATCAATTTTTGTTACAGCTCTTCTCTATCGAGTGTTTAGGGCAAGATTTCAAGGTGCAAGAGACAAGAAGCAAGTGGGGAGACTATCAGCAAACTAGTTGCAGAGCGACAGGGCGGTCAAAAACATAGTAGCAGAGCGGTCGAAGGCCGAAAACGACAGAGGGAATAACAAGTCTAGGGTTCGCAAGTGCCTTTTAACTTCACAACGCTTGGCTACGATGAGTCCACGTACACAATCAAATTATTTGCATGCAGTGGGTAATCCTTATCGTTGCGGCGTACAAATCAACAAAATGATTTTTATTCCAATCATATGGTGGTTCGAAGTTTCTATAAGGTTTGATACTCCCGAAGTAAACCAAGTATGCTCGTTGTAATGTTAAACAACAAAAACTTTATTTTAAAGGTTAGGCCATAAACTCATCAAGGGTGTGGTCTATTCTACAACCCATCATTTATGCAAACAAGGCATTCATTCAATAAACAATTATATCCCTATCAAAGGTTTTGCCACTTTAATATTTTTTTTACAAAAGAAATTCATACAATTTTTTTGTGATAAGATACCCTTCTTGCTAGCTTGATTCTAGTTATGCCTTTGAGTATTTATTTATAAACTACTAAGTTTGCAAATGAAAATGTTAAGCCTTATAGTATTTATCAAGCTTGCCAATAGGAAAATTTGATGATTTAATAACAATAACTGGACAATATCTTCCAAGTGAGTTAGGTGTAAAAGAACTTAGTTCTTCACCACTAACTTAATCCATTTGATAGTAGTAGGTAGTGATGATATAATTCCTTTTAAGCCTCAAAGCTTTAGAAGATAGAATAATAGTATAAAAACTCTTTAACTATTGTGCGCTACTTTCTTATCACAAGAATTAACCAAAAATTTGTCATGACATAAATTGTTTATGATCACAGTTTAAGATAGACCCTTAAACGTAAAACCCCTCCGTATTTAACCTGTGTGTAAGGAAATATTTAAGGCGTTTACACATGATGACTTTGGTAAACATTGATAAACATCAAAGAGGTTAGTTCGCAATAAAAAAATTATAAATTACAAACTAGAGAGAGAGAGCAACTGTCACCATTATTATTAGGATTGAATTTCTTATCTATGGCATCTTTAAAAAGAATAACAATCTAATTGTTTTACCTCATAAAAGCATTTGAAATTGAAACAGCATTTATATTCTTTTACTGCACTATTATGTTTGCAACGAACATATATCTGCATGCTTTATGATTATTGACAAGCAGCACCAGATATTTCTTACCTGTAAATCTGTAAGATCAGGTAAACTTTCTGCGTTAGCTCAAAAGCTAAGTAAGCCCCAGAATACCAAGACAGTCCACCTTGTTGTCGCAAAGAAAAATAAATCATTAAACTGAAAAAGAATTATTCTTTAAGATAAACATAACCAAGTAAATAATTCAGATTATGAAATCATTAACATATAACTAATTAAAACAATTGGCTAACTGCATTATTGGATGTTATCTGTATTTTCAAAATTTTAAATTTTTTGGTAAATTTGGGATTTTGACATGTGGTATCAGGGCACAAGGTTCAAACACTAGGCCTTGATGCAGCCCAACTAGCTTTCATAGAACAGTAAATTAAAATAATATACTAATATATATTTTGTTTTATGTTAAGAACAGAAAATTGCCTTTTTTTTGAACTTTAACAAGCAGGTATGGAAAGGCTGGGAGAGTATGCACAGCAGGAGTCTCCAGATACAGAAACAAGAAATTTGCCCAGAGAACCTGTATTAGAAGAGGTGACTGCCAACTCCTAAGAGATGTTACAGACTGTAAAAGATTTAAAAACTGAAATGGAGTCTGTAAAGAGGGAGAATGAAAGGATTCTGAAGGCTCAAGAAGAATTGAACCAAATTTTAATAGAAAAATTTCAAACTGAAGGAAGGAGTAGAAGGTCAAAGTCTGAAGATGTCAGTCATCAAAGAAAATCCAAAAAGATGAATCTTGTAAAAACTGAAAGTAGTTCGTCATCTGAAGGGTTTGGTGAATGAAAAAGTTACCATACTACTAGTGACAGTAGTGAAGATGATTTGTATGACAAGAAGAAGAAATACAAACCATATGAGGAAATTTCAGGGGAGTTCAAAAATATAAAGCCACCAACTTTTAATGGAGAGACTGAGAAGGGGGAGGAAGCAGAGCCCTGGTTGTCCCGGATGAAGAAGTACTTCCATATATATAATTACTTTAACCAGTTAAAGGCAAGAATGGCTATATATAACCTTTCAGGAAAAGCTGACATATGGTGGCAAGACTTGAAGAGAGTCAAGGGTATAAGAGAGAAAGAATTTAATTGGAGTACCTTTAAAAGGTATTTCAAAAAGAAATTTATGTCTGAACAGTATTACGAGGAAAGAGCTAAAGAGTTTTATGAATTGAAGTTAGGTTCAATGACAATGAAGGATCTGAACAACAAATTTTTAAGTTTACTTAGGCATGTACCCTACCTAGTAGATGAGAAACCAAAAGTACGGCGATTTCTTAGTTGTCTATCGTATCATATTAAAGATAGAATTGAATATGATAACCCAAAGACTTTGGAGGAAGCTATGAGGAAGGCTAACTTTTGTTTTGAGCAAAATCGGAAGAAAGAAGGCTTGGCCAATTGGAAGGCTAAGAAAAATAACAATCAGCCTGAATTTAAGAAGAAGGAATTTGTACCTCACAGAAATTTCAAGAATAATAAGACCAAAAATTATTCTAACAACAAGAATTTCCAGGGAAATAGGAATAGTACTTCCAACAATTCAAATAATTTTAAGGGAAAGGAAACTGCAAATAACCATGGAAATTTTACCAAAATTTTTGAACGTAAAGAGCCTGTTAAGTGCTAGGAATGTAATGGCCCGCACTATGCCTCGGTCTGTCCAAACTGGAAAAAGACTGTTAGCAATATTCATACTATACAGGAGGAGATGACCGTTGGGGAACTAGCAAGGAGCATGCCCATAATTAACACGGCTTTGGAGAACCGCCAAGCTGAATATCAGACTTCCATGGTGGAAGTAGAAGGTATGATTAATCAAACCCTTGTAACCATTTTAATTGATCTAGGAGCTAGTCTCAGTTATATTGCACCTCAGATAGTGGAAAAATGTAAGTTTTATGTCGATAAGTTTGAGAATTCATGGTTGGTTCAACTAGCCACTGGGGCTAAAAGAAAAATAACTTGTTTTGTGAAAGAATGTGCTTTACTTATGGATGAATTTGAAATTGTAGTTAAACTTAATGTTTTTCCACTTGGCTCATATGATTTGCTGATTGGTATGGACTGGTTAGAACAGCATAAGGTAATTTTAAACTGTTACGATAAAACTTTCACATGCTTAAATAGTGATGAACAACCAGTAAAGGTTAAGGGTATTCCTAGAAAAACTATGGTAAGGCATATTTCTGCTTTACAACTTAAAAGAGCTGTTAGAAAAGGATGTAAAGCTTATGCAGTGACCATTATAGATGAGGAAGGAAAAACTAAAATAGATAAGTTAAAAATAGAAAATATTCCTGTTTTAAAATAATATACTGATGTATTCCTAGAAGAAATTCCAGGATTACCTCTGAAAAGGGAATTGGATTTCACCATTGAATTGGTACCGGGTGCGGTACCTAGCTCAAAGGCTCCTTATAGAATGAACATATTGGAACTTAATGAGTTAAAATCACAATTAAAAGAGTTAATTGATAAAAAGTACATTCGACCTAGTGTGTCTCCCTGGGGGGCACATGTCATCTTTGTTGAAAAGAAAGACGGAACTATGCGATTATGCATAGACTACCGTCAGCTAAACAAGATGACTATCAAAAATAGATATACGTTGCCCCGTATAGATGATCTATTTGATCAACTACGTGGAGCCACGGTTTTTTCAAAGATAGATTTGAGGTCAAGATATCATCAAGTAAGGATTAAAGATGAAGATATCTTCAAGACAGCCTTTATAACAGGATATAGACACTACGAATTTTTCGTAATGCCATTCGGGCTTACTAATTCCCCAGCTATCTTTATGTGTTTAATGAATAATATAATGCATAAGTATTTAGATAAGTTTGTGGTCGTGTTTATTGACGACATCCTAATCTACTCAAAAACGAAAGAAGAACATAAAGAACACCTAAAAATTGTTTTGCAAGAGTTGCGAGAACATCAACTCTTCGCAAAGTTTAGTAAGTGTGATTTCTTTAAGGATAAAATTTATTATTTAGGTCACGTAGTGACCAAAGAAGGAATTTCTGTAAATCCTGAAAAGATACGAGCAATCGAAGATTGGCCGGTTCCTAAAGATGTGACGGATGTTAGGTCATTTATAGGAATTACCAGTTATTACCGGAGGTTCATTGAAGGCTTTTCAAGGATAGCGAATTCGATAACTTCCTTGCAAAAGAAAGAAAAGAAATTTGACTGGAACCCAAAATGTGAAGAAAGCTTTAAGAAGTTAAAAACTCTATTGACTAGTGCACCTATTCTAAGAATAGCAGATCCTAATAAAGAATTCATAGTGTGTACTGATTCCTGTAATGATGGCTTAGGCGGTGTTCTGACTCAAGAAGGGCATGTTATTGCCTATGAGTCTAGAAAGTTAAAAATTCACGAAAATAATTGTGAAACCTATGATCTGGAACTAGCAGCTGTAATACACGCCTTAAAAATGTGGCGACATCACCTAATCGGCAGAAAATTTATTTTAATGACTGATAATAAAGGATTAAAATATCTTGTAGATCAGCCTAATTTAAATGCTAGACAAGCTAGGTGGTTAGCTTTCTTAAGCAAGTATGATTTTGAAATCCAGCATATAAAGGGTAAGGAAAATAAGGTGGCTAATGCATTAAGCAGAAATGCAAAGCTGAACTTTACAACAGCAATCAGCACTTACGTTTGAAACTTAAATGAACAGCTTAAAGAAGGGGTAAAACAAGATTAAATTTATCAGAAATTGCAAATTACAGCTAAGGAAGAACCTACAGAAAGCTTAATAAAAGGTTATAGTCTAAATGAAAATGAATTTTTACTATATAAAGATAAACTGTATGTACCTAATGTACCTAAGGTTAAGCTGTTAATTCTGGATGAAGTCCATAAAACACCATATTCAGGTCACCCGAGTTATCAAAAGACTATAACCATGCTAAGAAAAGAGTATTTTTGAACAAATATGAAAACTGAAGTAACTGAATATATTGCAAGGTGTTTAGAATGTCAACAGGTAAAAACCGAACACCAACACCTAGCTGGTTTGCTACAGCCTTTACCTATTCCTAGCTGGAAATGGGAAGTGATTAGCCTATATTTTATGACTGGACTGCCTAGAAATCAAAATCGGAATGACTCTATTATGGTAGTGGTTGATAAGTTAAGCAAGGTGGCTCATTTTATACCTGTTAAAACTACTTTTAAGGCTGCCAATATAGCTAATATTTTTCTAAAGCATATTTTTCGATTACATCGAGTACCAAAAGTTATAATCTCAGACAGAGATCCTAAGTTTATAGGAAACTTTTGGAAGTCCTTGTTTAAAGGATTAAATACAACATTGAATTTCAGTACTTCCTTCCATCCTCAAACAGATGGACAAACTGAAAGAGTAAACCAAGTACTGGAATATTTATTGAGAATGTATGTGAAAGATCGGCCAGGTAAGTGGGAGGACTATTTACATCTAGTAGAGTTTGAGTATAATAATAATTATCAGACATCAGCTAAATTTAGTCCATTTGAAATTTTATATGGACGAAAATGTAACACTCCTATCTCTTGGAATAATCCAGTAGATAGATTGGTGTTAGGTCCAGAATTGTTGAAAGAAATGGAGGAAATTGTGAAGCAAGTGCAGGGAAATCTGAAAGTGGCACAGGATCGGCAGAAAAGTCAAGCAAACTTGAAAAGAACTCCAAGGGAGTTCCAGGTAGGTGAACATGTGTTCATCAAGGTAAGGCCCAAGAAGAGCTCTCTAAGACTGGGGAGTTGCGCAAAGTTGGCACCTCGTTACTATGGTCCATTTGAAATTTTGTCTAGGATTGGTCAAGTAGCTTATCAACTAGCATTACCACCTAACTTGAGAGTACATAATGTTTTTCACATTTCCATTTTAAAGAAATATGTTCACGGTGCTACTCATGTGGTTAATTGGAGTGTTGTACAGGTGGAACCAGAAGGAGAATTTCTGGTGGAACCGGACTATATCCTCGGGAGGAGGGAAATTACACTTCAGAACTGCACCATTGGACAGGTGAAGGTGCAATGGAAGCACCTTAATCCTGAAGAAGCCACCTGGGAATTGGAAAGTAAGATGTGAGAAGCATATCCAATTCTGTTCCAGGGGACTTCGGAGGATGAAGAATAAATAACATCGAGGACGATGTTATATTTTAAGGGGGTGTGTATGTCACATACCCCAATTTTGTAAAATAATTTTATTTGTTTTAAATTGATTCCTAAGACATTATGTTAAATTTAATGCTAAGTTGAAACTGATGACTCGGCAGAGTCAAAAGATGTGGAATGTAATTCTGAATATTTTATTTTTAATAAATAAAAGGTGGAGACAACAGCTTGGGAGAGCTGTTAATAAGAGTGTTACTGGTCAAACTAGTGGAAGGAACTAGGTGGAGAGAAAAAATACAAGTGGCAGCATCCTCAAACACTTCCTATGTTGCAGGTGGAAACTTCCCTACATTTGGGGTCATGATCCCCCAAGAAAGTGGGATCAGAGCAGGTGGCTCAATTAATGACAACTAACCCAAAAAGACCTAGGCAATCTTATAAAAATGCCCAATGTAGAGAGCTGAGGCTGGTCATATATTTTCCAGGAGAAGAATCATTCAGGGGGAATGCACTTCAAGGAATTCATTGGGAAAAAGGAAACTGTAAGGAAGGTTTTTGAGGGATAAACTGCAGGAACTTGATCTAATATAGCTTTTTAGCTGAGAGATTTGACTGATGGGTTCAGTATTGGTATTGAGTCTCAGGACTAGTACTTGGTTATTTGCTTCACCTAGTTCCAGCCAGGGAGACCAGAGCAGGCTCGAGGGTCCTGAGGAGTCGTTGTTTGAGCACTCTCCAGGAGTTGGAAGGGAGGAACGGCCTCCCATTGCTGTTGTCGACCAAGCTTTAAGAACAAGTTCTGCTATCTAATAATTTTTGTGTTAATATCTTTGTGTGAGTGAATGATGCATTTGTAGGTTATGACGTAAACTTAGAGGATAGAATATCTTAGCTTGTTTAGTAATGAATTTATTCTTGATGAAAAATAATCCTACCTACGTTTTTCCCCATCTGGAGTAGTCCAGATCGTACTCTAGCACAGGTGGTGTATTTAAATGAATGAAGTATGATGTAAATTTAAATAAGATGTTAGCTTGAATACTAGAATGTTTTCTTTTATTAAGATCTTTGATATCATAAGAAATATTATTCTGTACATAGAGTAGTGTTAGACCTAGACTGTGAATGTCAGAATATTAGAAAAGGAAAGGAAGTTATATCATTATGCTAACAGAAGTATGTTTTAGTAGATGAAATATTCCTCTACACAGTATTCACTTCCGAAATCCTTATATCTATTTTGAAACAAAAGGAAAAGAAGATAATAGTTAAAAGGTGTAGTATTGGGTTAATTAAAATGCCTTTTTAGTTCTGCAGTCCATTTCTTTTCCTATTTAGGATAAATAACTACTGTAATAGTAGCAACCAAACTGTGAGTAAGGATGGAAAAACCTTGATTTAATTCTAAAGATAAAACTAGTTGGTTTAAGATTGTTAGCTATGAGATTTCATTATGACTGATAACGTAAATAATTCATTCATCTTATCTAGTTGAACTTACGCAATTTCTACAGCTACTAACCTGTCTCTTAAGGAATTTAAACAAACACTATTATTTATTTAGAGAAAGGAACACGGTTAATTTGTTATTTCCCTTATTTTAAAATTTCTAATGTTATAATCCAAATAGGGTAATATAGATACAAAAGGAAATTCTTTATAAATTATTTAGTATAGAAAGCATAAGAGTGTAACAATAAAATATTTTCCCATCTATACACTTCATAAATAGACTACGTATAACGATAATGTACATAATTATAGAAATAATAAGTATTTATAAGTAAAATAACATTCTTTTTAAACATTATAATAAATATCAAGTAAACATAAACTTTGTACTTTAAAGATGTAACTATATAGTTACATAAGTACGACTCTAAAACATTAAATTACTTATTCCTTTTAAAAGTTAACAAATATAAAATGATATTTAAAACCTTACTTATTCTGCATTCTTGGGGAATATGACCACAAAACTAGGGAAGTTTCCTCTTGCAACACCTAGAAGTAGTTTGAGGATGTTGCCAAGTGTCAATCTGCTCTCAACCTAGCCTAATCCACCAAGTGACCAGTAAAACACTCATTTAACAAACTCCTTAAGTTGTTCTCTCATCTTTCATTTATTAATTAATAAAATATTCAGCAATTACATTCAATTATCCTTGACCCCACTTGGTCATTAATTACAAAATTTATAATAAAATATAACATAATGTTTCTTAAAACATAAAATGTTTTGCAATTTGGGGCATGTGACATGCAGGGCATAGTGGAGTTTCTTAGCCAGTAGATAAGGAATATGTACAGCTATATATTCCACCCAATGTATCACTACCAGCATACATTCACCCGAAATTTCATCCCTGTGATGATTCAGAATTGTCCTAAGGAAAATATGAATGAAAGTTTTGTATGTTTTAGGAGGGACATCTTGCATTTTTAAACCATTCCTCGAAACATTTACTTCTCGCCCACAAATTTTACTGGCCATCTGGTTCTTCTCCTATTCGAGGGTTTTCCTTGAGCTTAAAATCACTCCCCCTCTACGTGGAATATTTGTAGCTTGGGCAACCAAATCAGGGTCGAGGCATACCCGCTTCCCAAAAATTATGAGTTATGTATTCCCAGCATCATATTTCAAAATTGCCTCATCTATCACCTCATCAACATAACTAAACATTCCCCACAAAAACTCAAAAACCTATGCTTTCCTCGGGATAGTTTCCATACCTGGTGGCCACATCTTTGCATCTCTCCATGCATCAGAATTCTCCTAGAATTTTTTTACTAATACCCTATCATTTGTTGATGACTGTGTTTCAACTGGGGTTGCAGAGTAGGATGCTCACATTTCTGTTGTGCTCATCATGCTGGACGCCCTTGTTTGAATTTTGGCCATGGTTATCTAGGTTCGAAGCGAAGGTGAGGTGATGCACGTGTATTGTATTTCAGGTTCACAAATTCTCCCCGCAAGCTGATTTTCAGGCTCACAAATTCTGCCCGCAAAGAGGTTTTCAGCAACAAATCAATGCTTTGCTTGGGTATGCACTTTGGAAATAAAAACATATAAAAAAAGGCATTTGGAAATAAAAACATATAAATATCATCATGACATAAAAGATATAAAGACATGCCTCTACTCTTTAACAATTAAATATCATTCATCTTCTTCTTCGTCCAACTCAACATCTGTATTAGGATCTAGTTCAGAATACATATTGATGAAAGGCCCATTCACTTCAACATCATCATCAATGGCATCTTCTCTAATATAGTCATCGACATCGTCAATGAGATCATCATCTACTACATTTGGATGATCAACCTCTTCAACTTCCTCATCGAACACATTGACTGTAACCACTTGCTCCTGATCTGAGTCATCATCATCATCTTATTATTCTTGATTATCTTCATCATCTACATGATTATACTATGCCGATCTTCCTCTTGGATCGTATCTAACAACGTATTACCAACCTGCTTTACTTGGTACCTCTGAGTAAAAGACTTGCTCACATTGACTTGGAAGAACATAAACCTCTATATCCGGTTCAAATTCCCTTGTATTAACCATGGTGAATCCATTAGCATGCTCAATAACATTTCTTTCATGATCACGTTCATGCATCTGTATCCTATACCACTTCACCTCAGACAAAACTATTTTAAAGGAATTAAAATCACACTCAATTATGTCCTCCAAATTCCCACAGTACCTATTCTCAGTTTCTTCTGGATGTCTGTCACTTCTAGAGGAAACATCGGTGACCTTAAACACTGCAGTTATCCCACAATCCAAGGTTTTCATCTTATCATCCAACATTTTGATACAACATTTACGACCATTACACCACATAGTCTTGTGATGTTTCAACTGCAACATTGACAACAACTAAAAAATACATTGTGAATTAATAAACGTCATATAGGACTTAGAAAATATAGTTGAAAGCTTAAACAAACCAAATACTTTGAAAAAATGGGAAGTAACTAGAAAAATGTGGGTAAACAATTTACTTGCCTTTTTATCTTTTAAACCGTAGGCTAAATCAACTTCCCTTTGCGATGTAAGATCAGGAAATTGATGTCGATGACGATGAGTTGTTTTAATCATCTCACTGACCCCTTCCCATGATAACCTACCGAAGAATTCTTCACAATCTTGTATCCAATGCTACATTCAATCAAGGTTGTTTGCAATGTATAAATTTAAAGCATCCCACACTCGAGCAACTATATGAAAAAATAACAATTCACTATCATTAATTAGATATCATTACATGCATAGTTTAATACAATTGAATATGCAGGATTAAGAAAAAATAACAAATCTGTAATAAAATTGGAAAAATACATGTGTAATATATTAATTCCACAAAATCTAATAATTACCTTTCACAGTCCTCATTGTACCTTTCCCCAATAGGACCTCCCCTTCAAATTTGTTGATGGATTTGAGATGCCAAATGCGAGGCACATTCATATTTTCTAATAATTTATGTATATATTCACTAATATACACCATGCATTGATATACCATATATCCCTCAACCATTGAACCCTCGGGACATGCTCTTTGTCTAACAAGATCCTTCAGCGACTTCAAGTGCCTCTCCACTATCCACATCGACCATGTGTACTGTACCAGTCCACATAATTCAATCTCCTCAACTTGGTGTATGAGGCAGTTTTCTTGTGCATTGAAAAATGTTGGAGGTAGATACTGTTGCATTTCACAGATTAGTAGGGGAATTTCTCTCTTCCAATACCTTATATCTTCTTTATGGATTTCTTTTGAGGAAAGCCACCTAAAAATGATGCAATAAAACAATATCAAGCCATATATAAAATTTGCGGGCAAAACATAATATGTCAATAAGTTCCACTAAAAATCACGGCCCACGTACATTTTTCGTATAAAACATTACTTACCTCATGTATTTTTCAAGAACATAAATAATTTGTTTTATGTTGTTGTCAAAGTTGTCTAGGAGAGATAAAGGTAGGACATATTGTATCAAAAAACACATAATTATTATTTATTTCCAAATAAGAGAATAAAATTAATAAAATAGTGCATACCAATAAGGAAATATATTAAAAACTCACAATTACCTTAATGAATGTATGCCAGTCATGTGTTTTAACCCCACCAAAATCACCTTTTTCGTTAAGATATTCTTTATGTTAGACAAAAACCCCGTCGAAAACCTGATCTTTATGATGACCTCTTTTATAATATTGCTCTATTGCTCCATCAAGCACCAAGGAAGACTAATATTCTATTGATGGCCATCACCATTAGAATTAATGATCACATTTTGCAATGTGTGATTAGCTTCTTGGATGTCACTACAAATATTTCCAATTATTTCTTTGTGAGTCCTTCCATCTAATATTCACCAAAAAAAAAATTATGTTCTTCCCGATATGCATTGGATGAAACAAATGAACTATTTGTAGGTGCTTGTAGTATGGAAACCTACTGAATTGCATCAGGTGAATTTGCATTCCTCGTGGAAGCCCATTTGTGCCTTAACGACATTCATGAAACATCAACAAAATCAAATTAACACTAATTAATCAATATAGGTACATACCGCGCTGAACATAATTCACTAAAAAAAAACAAATATTTAAATAATATATGATATAAGTTGAATGTGATTGTCATTGATGTCAAAGGATTTCAGTGAATGGCAAAAGGATAACCAAAGACATGATGGAAGGGTAAACTCAGTGAAAGACAAAGGAATGACATGGAAAGTATGATGATGTGGCATGTATGGTGAGGCTGGAAAGACACGTAATGGTGTTTTGGTGCTATCAGGAAGTCAATGTTGTAATCTAACATCATTCTGGAAAAATATGCCAACTTTGTGAAACTTTGGAAATTGACTAAGTATGAAAAAGTAGTCAAAACTACTCTAAGAGAATGCCCTCCATAATTCATGGTTTGAATAGAATGCCTACACTACCATATCAGGCTATATCTTTTTGAACTAGCTATCTAGCCATGGTCTCAGTTTTCCTTAATCATTTCTGAGGAGAAAGTTATAAGTCTTCCAAAATAGGGTTTCAAGATAAACCTTGGAGAAATTCTTGGACATGGCTAAGTGTTGGAAAACTGGTCCAGGTGGCCTTTTATCCATGACATTTGATAAATTTATTTTCATAAGGACATCCCTTGGTGGTAATTTCCAAACGACCTCTCAAAATCCTATTCTCAACACTTGGGCAATTTTCTTGTGTTTCTCAATATGCAAAATAGTATTTTTCCTACTTTTGGCAGATTGATATTTTGCATATGTGACCATTGTAATTCAGCATGAAAGTATGGTTGGATAGATAATTAAACAAAGAAAAAATCCATTCCAATTGATGAACCTATTGACATACACCCAACATATGGTAGGCATTTGAAAGTGGTCTTCTAAAATGCTTATTGACACTTAGACAAATCTCTTCAAACCCTAAGTCACTAAGGTGATTTTTTTTTCATCAAAATTGGAGAGTGAGACATCAACAATGTGAGGAATATCATATTGACTCAACCATGCCAATATTCTCTCCTGCAACCTCATCATCTAACCTTGATGGGCATTTTACTGGGATAGTACAAATGAAGGTGAGAGGCACTTTTGGAAGATTGATATATTCCTCCTCAGAGACTCTTTGGGAAATCTGAAACCATGGTTGGATGCACCAACCAACATAATAGAGCCTATCACTTTCAGCTAATTTTTCTCATCATCCTATGAGAGGTGGCGTGCATTTCCTTGAGGCCACTTAGGCAAATTTTACCAATAATTTCATACTTAGACAATTTGTCCAAAACCTAAGGTGGATTTTTCATTTCACCCAAAACCTGAAATAATGCTAACAGATTATGTATTACACCTTAATGAGCACACCTATGCTTATTTCACTCCCAGACTCATCTTCATTTTCCCTAGGCAAGCATTTTATTGAACTTTGGTGTAAGTCGGCCTGAAACCCTGTTTTGGCAGATCCATATCTTCTTCCTCAAGCATTATCAAACCAATGTGAGAACATGGTCAAGTACACAAAACATACACCTACAAGATGACCATGTGGTGCAGTCATTTTCTTCAACCCACAAATTATGGCAGGCATTTCCCTAGAGTAATTCTGACTAATTTGACCAAAAATCCTTCTTTTGGGAGACTTGTATCTTCTTCTTCAAGGAGTTTTCTGAGAACCGGGGCCATGGTCAGATATATATTTCAACAAAATATGGGATGGGAGGTCATGGAGGGAATTTTCTTCTTCTTATGAATTATGGTGTTCATTTTCATAAGGCAGTTGCTTTAGGGCGGTTTTTCAACACTTAGTCAAAATCCCCAAATTATCATACCGTTACCAACTACTACCAGAATGTAACAATGACATCATGAGACATTAGGACACCAACATGTGTTTTTCAACCTCATCACACATGCCATATCAACACTTCTTTTGTCATTAATGACCTCCTTTGACATCAATGACAACCATACTCAACAGTGACCTTGTGCTAATAAAATCCATAGGGTGGCATAGATATGTTCCTTGTTGAATTGGTTATCTACCCATGCTTTCAATTTTCCTTATGATGGTCACATGTGCAAGAAATTAATCTGCCAAAGTAGGAAAAATATTGTTTTGCATATTTATAAATTTGGCTAAGTATTGACCAATATTCCAACAATACATAAATAATTTGGCATACCTTGATGATTTCTAATATAGTCCAAGTTCCATAGGTGAGGTGTCATTCTTTGTGGTTTTTTTCCATTCTCTTCTTTAGCATTGAATTTTACTTTGTATGTAGTTCGATAACTATGGTTCTTAGGCAAAAAGTGCCTATACTCATCAAACACTTCCTTTGCTAAACTCCTTAAACGACGAGATTTTATCCTAGGACCGCAAGCTGGACATGCAAATTTACCCTTTGTTTGAAGACCTACAAGATATATGAATTAGTGTAGTGAATTAGAATTACCATTTAAAATAATGCATGATATTTTCAATAGATATATATAATATTAAAGAACAAAAGAAAGTAACAATATACCACAAAAATGTGTTAACACGGGAGCATCATGAATTCTCCATCCAAGTATTCCATGGAATTGAAATCGTCTTTGCCTTATTGGTCTAGAGATGTCATACATAGTGATGCTAGCCCATAACTTCAAAAACTCATCGATAAGAGGCTCAATATATACGTTTATATCTTTAACCTGGTACTTACCTAATTGGTCCAACATACATGATTAATTATATTTAGCTATATGTCGTTATATATAAAAGACATAATTATCATGCACAAAACAAAGAAATGAAATATTTAGTGATCAGACTTTCAAGTAAAAAAATACAAATTAATTAAATACTTGGAACAATCATTGCCAACATTGTGTGCTCTCTCTTGACCGACATCCAAGGAGGAAGGTTATTGTTTATAAAAAAAGAGGCCACACTAAGTAGGTAGAACGAAGCTCTCCAAATGGATTGACACCATCAGCTGTCAACGAAAGTTTAACATTACGAAGTTCTTCTTTGAAAACTGGCCACTTTTCTTCGATGCACCTAAATGCAGACCCATCTGCAGGCATTCGAAGAACATCATCTCGACTTATGTTCTTTGTATGGAAATCCATAAACTATGCTATACTTTGACACATGAACAATCGTTGGAGACGTGGAATTATTAGAATATAACGAAAAACTTTGTGAGACACATTTTTTGTCACTTTATCGGTTCGATACCTACTTGTTTGAGATTGTGGGCATTCATTTTATAATGCATATTGTCCATATTATATGATATGATCATTAGGACATGCATCAATAGCTTGATACTCCATTCCAAATTCTTTCAAAATCACATATATCTCTCGATATGTGCGTGGTAAAATATTTGACGTTGGTAATAGAAATTCACCTAACAATCTACAAAATTCAAAAGAATAAGCCAATGTAAACAATATTAATCATTAGTATCACATCCATACTTTACAAATTAGATAACAATAGCAATATAGGAAAAAAATCAACCCTTTATGTACATGTGAACATGCAGACATAAATAATTAACAAATTACATACCTTAGTATCTGTGTGAGACAGGTGTTTGATAAACCATTCAAACCCTTCAAGTTCACTAACAACAATATAGCAGATAGAAGATTTGTTTTTTGAGAAATAAATAGGTTGACGTGCCTTCTCGAGTAGAGTATCAACATCATGACTCTCATCCTTGTTGTCCTCATCCATTGGAGCAAATGTGTCTTGGATCAATCTATGTATCTCATCTTCCTGATTTGTATCAATAACGTTATCTCCATCCATATCATCATTAAGAACTTGATCAGCTTCAATATTCTGATATAGATGTTCGTCACCTTGTAATTGAGTATTTCTGCTAGTACTTGGCAAATAACTCTCTAGAAGGGGACATTTTTGGGGCATTGTCTATATATCTACAAACAACGTTGTAAAATTAGTGTGTATAGAACATATAATAAAACGATAAGACATTTTAATGAAATTCATCACATGATGACTATTATAGAGAATACATTAAAAATTGAATAACCTCTTACCAAGGGACAATATTCATAACCCCCTTCGGTGTGCCCCTTCTCCCTACAATGTCTTTCAGTTGTCCTTATTAAAATTCTTCTTCTTTTCAAGCCCCTGCAATCATAGCAAGGGAAATAACATTTTCCATCTCCCCTCACCTCTAATGCCGCTCAAAACTGAGCAAGATTCCTTGCATTTTCATTCATAGTGAAAAATCCTTGTAGTGACAAGTAATTGTCTTACCTACACCATACCAAATAGTAACTTGTCAAATACATTAGATATAAGTATATTTCTAAATGAAGTATATTATATACCAATTTCTATAAAGAAAAACATGAAGAATGTGATGAATAGGATTGTCATTGATGACAACATTAATGACAATCTTTTGGAAAAATATGGTAATTTGGTGAAAAATAGGAAAATGACTAAGTGTTGGAAAACTGGCTCAGGTAGCCTTAAGAAAATTCCCGCCACAAATTGTGTGTTGAAGAAAATGCCCGCACCATATGGGGGTCTTGTAGATTGATATTTGGCCTACCTGACCATGTCTTTAGAGTGTCTTGGAAGTAGCTGAGGAAGAATTTATGAACCTGCCAAAACAGTGTTTTAGGCAGATTGGACCAAACTAAGAAAAGTGTCTAAGTGTATGATAAATTTGCTCATGTGGACTTGGGAAAATGCCCGCCATACCTTATAGGTGTATGGTAAAAATTATCTGAATCTATCATCCTACAGCTTGTGGAAGAGGCTATCTCACCATGGTCTCAATTCTCAAAGAAGATGTTTGATGACAAAGATAATGATCTTCCAAAACAAAGTTTCATGTTGTTTTGCACTATTCCAGTACTGGCAAAACTGCCTCAGTTGCCTCAGGGAAATGCCCGCCCTATATCATAGGATGATGAGAAAAGTAATATGAAAGTGTTAGGCTATATATTTTTGATGGGTGCATATAACCATGGTCTCAGTTATCCTATGGAGTGTTTTATGACAAAGATATAAATCTGCCAAAAGTAATAAAAATATTATTTTGCATTTTAAGAACACAAGAAAATTGGTTGTGTTAGATTCAGGAAATTGAAAAGGCATTTTGAAATGCCCGCAAGGAGGGGTTATTTTGATGATAAAATTCATCAGGTAGCATAGGCATGTTCCTTGGTGAACTGACAATCTAGCCATACCTTCAGGATATCTTATCATGGTCTCATATGTAAAATATCAATCTGCCAAAAATAGGAAAAATAATATTTTGCATAGTGAGAACAAAAGAAAATTGCATGTGTTAAAAACAGGAGTTTGAGAGGTCAGTTGGAAATGTCCTCCAAGGGTTTTCTTTATGCAAGTAAATTTATCAAATGTCATGGATCCATTCTTTGGTAATTTTTTTATCTGCTCATGAATTCAGGTCTCCATAGAGTGTTCACATGTGTGAAATAGGAGTCTACCAAAATGGGAAGAAATATGTTTTGATGTTCAAAAGAGATTGAGAAGCTATTTTTAAATGCTTGCCAGAGGTTGTGTGTGTGTCAACAGATTTATCTTGTGATATGGTATTCTTCATTGTTGAAATGGATATCTATCCATGCTTGTAGGTTTCCTTATGGTGATCACATGAGGGAGAAATCAATCTGCCAATGTAGAAGAAAAATTGTTTTTATACGTTAAAAACAATTTTGTCTAAGTGTTAAATTAAACAATTTGGAAGCCTATATGCTGATGTGGATAGTACTGAAGAAAAGATACTAATGGTCTATGGACAGAGTTGAGACAGGGGTGCATTATGTTGTATGTTGAATGACTTGCTGAGTACAGAATGAAGACTTGTTGATTGGTATTTTTGATCTGTGTTCCTGTGGCAAACTTTGGAAGAGTCTGATGTATCAATTGTAATTTTTAATCTGAAATTTGTATAGGGAGGTTGGGTGGAGCTGGGGAAAGACTTATTGGTATTTTGACAAGCTGAATCTTGTTTGGATGTTATAGCATCCCAGTTATTTGTAGCTGACTGAACCATTCTGGTGGGTGGTGCCACCTTATGGGTTGTATCCCATATTGGATATTGATGTCTCCACTTATATAAAGATTAAAAAACTATATCGTGTGTCCCTTGTGTAATGTCTTGATAGTGATGTGTTTAATTGATGAATGGCATGTGCCTAGTTGATATTGTTCTTTAATAAATATGTTGTTGAATCAATTGTGAAATAATTATATAATATTGGTAGAAAAAGTTGAAATGAGTTGAAGCCTTAGCTCACTGATTCACCCCCCCTCT
The DNA here is from genome assembly GCA_001517045.1 of Pseudotsuga menziesii. Classification (NCBI taxonomy): domain Eukaryota; kingdom Viridiplantae; phylum Streptophyta; class Pinopsida; order Pinales; family Pinaceae; genus Pseudotsuga; species Pseudotsuga menziesii. The sequence goes on along the minus strand of LPNX010432440.1, from coordinate 481,665 downwards.
CAGTGAGCATTGTGTCTAACTAACTGAAGTTTTCATTGATGCCAACAAGTGTCGTGCAATGGCCTTTGATTTATTCACAAGGAGACCTTGATAGTTTGGGCATTGGAACACTAGGTGTCCCAAATGGTCCAAATGAAAGTTATATGTATACTGTGGAAGTGATTAACATTGTTTCAACGAACAATATCTTAGTGGAGCATCGGCTCTATAAAAAAAATGAATTGGCTAGAGTCATTGTTGACTGGACCCTTTTGTTGTAATTACTTTGGTTTAAATAAAAGGAGGGAGTTGGTAAGGTACATGACCTGAATAATACAATTGTTATTTTGAGCTTCAATGTTGGTTTGTATCCCCCAAAAAAGGATGCATGCTTACCTTTTATGAATTTACGGGCAGGTGATTGTTGCAGAGTATGACTGATCTCTCTAGTTTTGGATATGGTTGATAAATAAATCTGGGCTCAATCTGCGCTCAATCAATTGCAACTATAGAAAATGTGTCAAAAATGCATGAGTCAAGCGGTACAACGGACGGATGATTCCATGCACATTCTCACATTATGCTTTCAAAGATGGAAGGATTGAGTTTTTAGCCTAGAGACTCCACGGACACTTTGTGTGCTTGTCAGAGAGGGACTGGGAGGTAGTTGATGCAGCTTGTTGATCTTTTTTATAAATAAAACACTTCTTTCAGACATGGTACCCCTTCACCCAGACCCAACATATTTGTAACACAAAATAAAATTTTAAATCTGAGTAGAGTTGTGAAGCTTCAACAAAAAGAGAATCCTGCTTTAACTTAGTAAGGATAATTATTAATGGAATTACAACTTGACAAGCACGTAAACAGCAAATAGTCGTTGAAAGTTGGAATTGGCTTGGCGGGTGTGCAAAGATAGCCATATATCGTCGATATAAAGATGAAATTTCGTTGAAAATTAAAAACATCGATATTGCCACGGTTTTTTCACCAAGATAAAAAATCAAGTATTAATCCACGAATGTTCAAAACGTGGAAGTATTTCGTGGAAAAATCGGCCCAAATGTATTAGTGATTTAACACACTTCTTATGTGCTTCATTGGTAGCAGTAGAGTCTCTTATGTTATCATATAATTGTTCCAAAGACAGTAAGCATTCTTCTAATTGTGTGGTGTCTAGTGGAATATCAATGGCTAGTTTAAATGATGGTATCTCACACTCGATAGGTATCATAGCCTCAACTCCATGAACAATATAAAAGGGAGTGAAACCTGTAGCCTTCTTAACTAATGTATGGTATTCACATGGGGCAGGATACAACATGATATTCCCATTTCTTTTATTTATGCTCACCATCATATGCAACATGGTTTTCAAGGACTTATTGACTACCTCTACTTTCCCATTTTCCAGTGGATAGTAAGGTGAGGATAAATCATGGTTGAAACCAAGATTCTCAACTGGATATGACATCATTTTTCTCTGGAAGTGGCTACCATTATTTCTGGCAATCTCCCTAGGTATACCGAAATGGGTTATGGTTTGATTAAAAATTAAGTGTGTGACGGTTTCACCATCATAAGTGAATGTAGGCATGTCTTCATCCCACTTAGTGAATTAGTCCACTACCACAATAAATTTGTACTTATGTCCCTTTGTCAATGTCGAGTTGCAAGTTGTATATTTTATCCCCCATTTTGTAAAGGGATCGACGGTGATCATAGGATAGAGTGGATTAGGGTGGGCATGCATATTTCTAGTAAAGGTCTAACAAAGATGACAATTCTTTACTACTTCAACAAGTCTTTGGACATTGAAGCCTGGAAATGACCTGCAAACAATATTTTATGGGTTGTAGCAATCCCTGATAAATGACCACCACACACTCCTCCATAGCAATCATTGAACACTTTCTCTACCTCCTCATGAGTTAGACATTGCCTTATAACTACATCAATTACTCGATCATATAATGTGTCACAAATGATGACGTAATGTATTGCTTGGTGATAGTTTCATTATTTTTCCTCATAAGAAGAATAAGGTGGGCCCCTCTAGGTCTATAGGTAAACTAAAATGTTCCCATAGAAAGGGTCATCGAAGCTAATGAGGAAGATGTGTTCATTAGGTAATGATTAATTTTCTATTATCTCCTCACCATCTCAGGGGATCTCCAATATCAACTTGGAAATTCCAAGGATTTTTTAGATTTGGATGACACTAATCCTATATCAATATTGAAGTATCATAATCCATTTATTGAACTTGTTTTGGGCCCAGAAATGGCCCTTTTTGACCATCCTTATTTACTCCTTTTTCCCTATCCCACCCCATTGAGCATGCCAAATAAATTTTTTACCCTCACTCCACTCTTCAATCCACCAAGGTATGATTGGTTATTGTCTTATTTTATTAATACTTATTATTGTGGTAATTAAGGCTTTATATCTCTCAATATGCTAACACATGATGGTTTATAAAGGTATTTTGAGATATAGAGACTGTAGGTATAGCGGGCTGAACATGCTACGAGAAGGATGGGCATTCATCGCTCAAGCTGATCGCCATCTATCCTACCATTTCCCAAGGAATGTGCTCTTAGAATATTACACCAGGAAAGGCTGTACATTGAATAGTTGTAAACAAAAGGCGACAGAATTGGAAGTCAATAGTGCACTACTGCTCGTGTATAGTGGTGATCTGAGGATATCACTATTTCTGGGTCGATTAACAGTTTCCCTATATTTCCTACTATCATCCTGCCACGGTTGTAACAATTGTAGTAATTTAGGGCGCCTGAAGATCAGAGATATTCATGGCTGCCCAATAATAGGGATAGGATGTTATGATCTAAATTGTATAAATATGGAGAACTGTTCTGAGCCTAGGGTTAAACCCCTAACCAATTCATTGTATTAGCTGCGACTGCAAGTTTTGTAATTGATCTGCCTTTTTAATAAAAGGAGTTACTTTAGATCTAAGGGTTTTTAACGTGTGTTCATCCAACATCTCTGTGTGGAGGTTGGGCCCGCCTTCCCACAGGGATTACTGAGTTAAATTAGGCATTTTAATTATTATGCCATGTGATGTTATGTTTAATTTCATTTCTTCATAGGAAGTTGTGACAGTTGTGTATTGACAGTGTGTTATTCATTGCATCTCTTGGAAAGTTGTAGTGGCATGGTAAACAGTGGACTGTGTAGGTAATTATATCGCATGCAATTGTGTGGTAGCTGAACAAGCCCTGTTCGTCCCCAAATCCCTTAATTATTGTTTCCATAGATTCTTGCAAGTTGTTCCTTTGTTTTCATAATCGCAAAACTCTATGCTTGTACTTTGAATTCCTAGATTAGTTGAACTCAATTTATGTACCTTGAATTTCTAGAAAGATCTAATTTCAATTACTGTCTTTTGAACTTCTAGAGTAATCAGATCAAGATAGTTGGGTGAATCATTAGATGGATTGATAAACAGGATTTCATTTTCTGCAAAAGTAATTTCATGAAGCCTTCAATTTCTCAATCAAGAATAGCAAAAGGTAATTGTGACTGTATCTTTTAGAAGGTAAACTAGATTAAGTGGATTCTTGGGATGAGCATAGATGAACAAAGAATAGGATTGTTCATTTACAGCAATTTAGTGTTTAATCATATATAGTGCATCTTATCCTTGAAATAGAAGACTTCCCTGGGTTGACAATAAATATTTCACACTCTGTATGTTAGCTGTAATTCACTTGCATATTGGGTGCCCAACAACTTGCACCCAGAAATTCATTGAGATAATATGTGTTGGAAGGCATTCGCATTAGCAAATTATCACAGTTGGTTGTCTAAGGATAATATAGTGTCGAACTCTTGCACCACATGAATGGTTGCTAACAAATTTTTCAGCGTGGGAGTATCTCAGCTCTGGACCTTCCAAATCATTACTCAGATAATAAATGATATGCTCCTAGTGAAAATCATCTTATTGGGCTAGGACCATTCCAACGGTCAATTTATATTCCACAAGATACAAAAGGAAATATTTGCTATAGTCCAGCGAACTCACCAGTGGGGTAGCTATTAAAGCCTTTTTAATGCATCAAATGATCTTTGAGCATTGTCATCCCAAATGAATGGGACCTTTTTCTTAAGTAGGTGCATGAAACCTTTTTTTATCTCAACATAGTTGGAAATGAACCGACATAAGAAATTTCCCTTCCCTTGGAGGCTTTAGAGTTGATGCAAATAACACGGGGGAGGAAACCAAATTATTGCCTCTACCTTAAATCCATCTACTAGAATTCCATCTCTTGGAATGGTGAAACCAAACAATTGGCCTAAAACGGCGTAGAAGATACACTTGTGTGGATTCAACAAATCCTATAGTAGAGACATTTGTCGAAAACTTCCCAAATATGTTTTGATTTTCAATTCTTCTTCCATATGTATTCATCAAGTCAACTAAGTAGGCTTCAATGATCTTCGTTATGTCGTGAAAAGTTTACAACATCGCTTTCTAGAATGTAGCACCAAAGTTTTTTTTAGGAAAAATGGTATCTTCCTATGAGAAAGGGGCCCCCATGGACATATAAAATAACTCTTCTACTGATCTTTTGATTGGATTTGAATCTAATTATACCCTTAAATTGCATCCATATATGAACAGATTTCATTAGCATTAAACTCAATGGTAATTTAGTCTATCGATGGAGTAGGATAATTATCCTTAGGGCAGGCTAAGTTCGTGTCTAAAAATTTTGCACTCACTCTAATATTAGCTTTTTTTATATACAAGTACCATATTGGACACCCAATCAGTTAAAAGGACATGATGGATGAAGTTAGCACAGAGAATCTTCTCCACTTCTACCTTAACGATAACAACCTTTATTCGGTTAACAAGTCGTAGCTTTTGCCTAATTAGTTTAACATTTGGATATCTCTTTTCTCATGTTTTAAAATGGTTTGATCGATTCACGGGATCTCTTCATAATACCACGCAAAAATAGCTCTATATTCTTTGAACAACATAGTGTAAATATCAAGTTCATCTAATGATTATTTTTCCCATTTGTAGTTATCCATACTCGGTGATTTTAGATGAGAATGGGAGGAAACACATTAAGAGAGAAAGTAACTTGACGTTTCGATCCCTACTTTGTGATCGTCATCAGGAGACCAGCGAATACTAAGAAGAGATTGTTTAGATTTCCCGAAAATTGTTATATATATGAATATGGATTTTGTTTAAGATGTGGGAGTGTTATCGGCAAAGAGGGTTTGATTAAAAACAAAAAACAAAAAACCCTAGGTTTTTTATAGAAACCCTAAACTCAAAATAACCTAATATTAAATTCAATTAATCTTAAAATCCTAACTTATCAAAATCTAAATCATAAATAATAAAAATAATAATAATTAAAATCTAATCCTAACATTACTATTTTTATTATTATAAGTTAATATTATTATTAATCTCAGTATTATTGACAACATTATTATAATAATAATAACAATACTAACGCTACGTTTTATTCTTTGTTTATTACTTTTTAATTTTTATTATTATTATTATTTATGATTTAGATTTTCTTAAGTTGGGTTTTTTATTATTTGTCCTTAATATTAGTTTCCTTTTAGTTTAGGGTTTCTATAGAAAAATCCCTAGGTTTTTTTTTTCATTTTTAATCAAATCATGTTTGCCAACAACTCTCCCGCATCTTAAAAAAAATCCCGCATCTTAAAAAAAATCCAGATTATAACGGTTTTGGGGAAATCTAAACAATCCCTTCTCAGGATTCGCTAGTCTCCTGATGATGATACCAAAGTAGGGATCGAGACATCGAGTTTCTTCATCTATGAACATAGTCCCCCCAATTGATTCTTTTTCCCATTTTTTTTTCTTATTTTATTTATTTTCCCAATCTGTTGGTTTCCTTTAGGATTAGCCGTCTGTACTAAGAGAAAATAATAGGGCGAGTTGGGATTCAGATCATTATCGTTGTTCTAAGAAGATATAGGTGAATTCAAAGACATTTTTCCTTTTGGTAAGCACCCAGAATATCTATGCCATTTTATACTTATCTAATCACATCATTAGCATGTGGTACAGGTTTAGGTGTGGTTGGATCGACATCTTCTCTAGGATAAATGTGAAGTATTTCATACAACATTCTATACTGTGAATATACCAAGTCCAATTGTTGGGCCTTAATTATGGCATGTTCCTTTATGGTTACCCCATAAATAGGTACATCCTTCACTATAAATTACTGTAGTGACTTAATAAACCAAACAACTAAAATCTTGTTAGGAATGTAAGATTTTATCAAGTGACACCTCCTCTGCCACTCGTGGATTTGGTTGGAGATATGAGTAGACATGTCATGTTTGAATGACATAAGGAGTTCAGTATTGGTTTCATAGTAGACCAATAGTTGAAATCCGTTACGAAAATTCATAGCAATAGCATTAAAATTTTGGAAGGAGAATTGTGGCAATTAAATATACTACTTTGCAACTACCCCCATACACTTTCTCTAAAAATGATGAACACCAATGTTATCATCCATCAATGATTTCGAGCAACCCCAAGGATAGAAATTCACTACATGCATGGTTGGGTCTTCATGAGATTTTCCTTTGAACTTGGGTATGTCTGAGGGGAGTTTTCTAGGTACTGGGGGCCAATTAGGGTTATGGAGCACTAGGTCATTGATCAATTTAGTCAATTTTGGAATGTTAAAGGTATCCAAGAGTGGAAAATTGGTTTGGTCTATAAATTTCAACTCTCAAGGGCATTTGTTTCCCATTCATTTGTATTGTTGAAAACTTGAACCGATATATAAGTACTACCAGGTATCATGAAAGGTTGATTACGTTGTCCAAGGTTTAGATTGTAACCATACTAAGTATGTATAAATCATGTGTATATTCCCTCATGTATGATTCCCATTCTAGTGAAGGGTTGGATACCCTAAGATGCACTGAAATTTGCAGAAATACCCATGCCCATCTATCCTATCCTAGATATAGGAACACTTACATTGGGAATTTTGTATCCTAAGGGATTTTTGACACTTATGCCACTCATTCCAAGGAATGCCATACTACCTTGTGGTACATTAAAACCTAAAGAAACATTGGTGATCATACCTCCCAATCCTTGGAAAGCCATGCTACCTTAAGGCATACTAAATCTAGGAATGGATCCAGTTAATGTGGAAGGAGTATAAATGGAGGTATCCCCATTTCCAAATGGAAAATCATTGAATGGAAAAAAAGGACATGCACATGAAGCAATGAAGTTATCCATTGTAGGGGGAATGCTAACGGGCACTGACTCAAAATAATGTGTAATGTCCCTATTTTTTATAGCACCATGGAGAAAGCACTATCCCTTTGGATCCCCATCAGTCCTAATGGAAAAATAATTAATTAATAAGGATTTAATTTTGGCCATAGTAATTTAATGTAATTAAACCAATCATGAAAGAAGTATGGGCACCACAATTTTGGAATAATTAATTTTCTAATTATTATTTATAAGTTGCAATTTATCTAGGTAGGTCAAGAGGGTGAATAGGATGGAGGATAAGTCTTATGAGTTGTATCCCACATATAAAAGTAGTGAAAGGAAGGAAATTACTGAAAAGGCATCTTAAAAGTAGGAACTTGGCAAAAGCAGCTAAAAGAAAAAAAAGTAGCACAAAGCAAAAAGGCATAAGTTTCCTAATTTTTGCACTCAAGAAGGAATCAAAAGAGTAAGAAAAAACTTCAGAATCCAAATTTATCCAATGAGGGTGCAATTTATGAGGCAAGTGGATCCAAATGCAAAAGCAACTTGCAAAAGAAGCCTTCACTCATCAGTAATTCGAATTCAGGAAGGAAGGCTCTAGATAAAGGAAGAAATCCACCAGAGGGTTATGAAAGGAGTATGAGAGCCTCCTTAGGAATATTTATCTAGTTTGATTATTTAATATAATATTTCCCCTTGTCACTAGTTGGGATATGTTCCCCTCTATAACCAAAACTAGTTGGATTGTTTCCTAGCATTTGATTTGGGGATTGAGGAGAAGGACATCCAGTCCTTTCAACATTAGATTTAATTGCAGAATTATGTATAAATGGAGATGATTTTATGCAGGAGTTAGTTCATGTCATGTTCATGTTCCAGTATCCATCAAGTTAGACTTTCAATTCTAGTATTTTGCAAGTTCTCGTTTAACAATGTTTTTGGGTGTATAGTATTGTGGAGGGCGCACCTAGTGGCACCCAAAAATTGGGGGGTTTTTTCAGTGGCCTCATAATAATGAAATCGGGTTGTTAATGCATCCATGAATGAATAACCTAACCTATGGCTAGATTTACTATTTCAATCTCCAGTTATATCAATCCAAATCATTATTTTTGAGCAATATTGTCCATGATTCTCATTGTAAAACTGTAAGAATTTCTCTATTCAATTTTATATCAGAGTTATTTGTGGTTTTTCATATTATAATTCATCCATGAATGTACATACAATGTTAATCTATCATTAATCAATTTTTACCCTCAATTACCTTCATTTTCACGTATCAATTCCCCTATAAGTTTACTAGTTTTGCTCTATGAATTTATACGTAGATTATTTACTTTAAAAGTTGTTCCAAGTGCCTATGTGTTGTATCAATTACAATCCTAGTTTTATAATAATAGTGTTTTGTGTTATCTTCTACAATTTATAATACTCTATCTTCCATGTTATCTCTACCCCTATGCTCAGTTTGATGCCAAATATAGCTAGTCTTCATAATTGTTGTAATAAACTATCTTCCACTTATCCAAATTAGATTATGTAAGCTGTTGTAGGTTGGTAATACTCATGCGAACCCACCCCAAGCCCTATTAATAAATTTTTATCCCTTCATAGTCACTTGGGATCATTCGTAAATCACCCATTAGAGTTATCCTGAAAATTGCAATTTCCTTCCTAGATTCCAATCTCTGTCAAATCAAGTCTAATCATCTATATCAATGTTTTCTATATCAGATTAGGGTAGATATAGACTAGACACTTCCATTTCTACACCATAATCCATTGAGTTCCACATAATTCCTGGATCCATTGCCTTGAAGCCTTTGGTTCATCCAAAGGATTCTACCCAGGCGTGATGCACCCAAAGAATGTGCAACTGTCGAAGCTGTGTTTCTGATTAAGGTTTCTATATGGTTTCATTAAGATTTAGAATATCCTAAAGATAAATATTGGGAAGATTTGGGGAAGTTTATATGTGTTTGAGTCTTAATTTTTAAACTCCTAGCCCAAAACTAGTTAAATTTGATTTAGTTTGTCTGGATATCTATTTGGGTGCATTACACCGGTATTAGAGCATGGTCCTCTAGACTTGTGCATTGTGACCATCAATTGAAAAAGAAAAATTTGCAACAATGTGGCTAGTTCTAGAGGAAGGTGTTGATTTAAAATAGTATGAAGAGGAAGAATATTTTTCAGAAGAAATCATCTATATTGATGGAGGCCTCCCACAAAATGAGGATGGTTACTTTTGTGACCAAATGTAATGTGAGGATAGCAAGGCCAAGCCACCAATGGATAGTACTAAAAAGTATTAGAAAGGATAATATAATCATGTGAAAACATGCCTCGCTACTATTAGGAGTGTCTTTCTTTGAGGGAAGATATACATAAAGCTTTTTATTTCAAAGAATATATTTATTACACGTATGGATTTTGGCCAAAGAATGAAAATGAGGAATTATTAAAGAGTAGAAAATAAAGTTGTCCCACCACTCCAATCAAAGAATAAGTAAAGGGAATTGGAAGTGAAGCTTCATTGGATTCCATTGTTTCAACCATGATGAAACTTTTTGGATCTTCTTCAAGAAGATATTCCCGAGGATATTGATCCTAAATATACCAAGGAGCATGATGCATAAACTCACTGGAAGGAGAAAGAGAAAAAGAGTAATCAGCTTTCTTGTGAAATCCAAGAGGAGAATAAGGTTTCAATTCCAATCTCTTCCCAGTCACATGAGGATGTGGAGCAAAGCAAATCATTGGTGGCATATTCAAGTCCTCCCGTGGACCACATAGTGGTAGAGCCAGCCTACATCAATCCACTCGATGAAGAGGATGTATTTGAATCACAAAGGTATTATAACATTTCTTATTTGTATAGTATCCATACTCCTTAGTGTGACCATGAGGAAGCATCCATTTTGAATGCAAATGATATGGAGGTATCCTTTTGATTCTAATATTCAAAATGTAAGTTTTAAAGTTGATTCCATGAAAATGGAGGAAGACAATGAAAGGGCCAAATCAGTAGATATGAGATCACATGAGTTGCATGACTCCCCATGTGATGTACCATTGTGTGACTTAGAGAGCCAACTCTTAGTCACTAAAGAGAAGATGTTGCAAGTGTTGGTTAGACCAGATGATGCATACAAACTTATTGAAGATATTAAGTGGAGTACTCAGTTGGAGGAAAGGAAAAGAAACATTGTTGAAGATGTCACTAGTATTTGATTATGCATTGTAAAAGAAGAATTGGAAGAGATGAAATTAGCCTACTTGCAACTATTCATGGATCATGATCTTTCTCTCAATCATTCAGAATACAAGTTCAAGGAGGTCGAGTAGCTACACATGGAGTTGGGAGGATCACATCATTCCTCTTGCACCAAAACTAGTCAAGCATAGATGGTTACAACCACACATGTTCTTATGGAGGATCCCCATTTGAGGCTTGGACAGGAGGAAAAATCAGATTTGCAAGTGTTTTTGGAGAGCAATATCATGGGGGATGTTGGATAAGAATTGGATTTGATGCAGCATGATAGTTGTTAGTGATTGAGAAAAATATGAAGAAACTTGAACTTTAAAACTTTAATCCATAATAACAGTGCATATAAATCTCATCAATAATCCAAAGACATAAATCAAACCATAAAACACAATATACACCCTAGGAAAACCCTCTACTGATTCAAAGGATAAAAAACCTAGCAAACAATCTTAGAGTATGATTGATAAGTAGGAGAGAATGATTACAACACAATAGCATATTGCTTTCACGGAGAGCACCAGAGAGTGGAGATCGAATGGAACACCATATCTAACTTGCCAAGTGCATAGCACTTTAATAACAAGTCAAATTAGGTTTTACAACAAAAATAGAATAGTTGCATGTAGCGACAACTTGTTAACACTTAGAACATTTATTCATCTTTAATCATGCACCCCACACTAATCTAGTGTCAAGATGGCACTCCATAATTATCTCCCACAAGAAGATATGCACCTTCCATTAATTAACTAACTCTAACTGAGTAGATAATTGAGCTGAACTGAATGTAACTGAGCTGAACTGAATGTAACTGAGCTTAGCTGAATGTAACTTAATAGAACTAGATGTAACTGAATAGAACTGAATGTAAATGAACAGAACTAGATGTAACTGAATAGAATTGGATGCAACTGAACAGAACTAGTGCTTATCCATCAGTGTTTATTTCCATCAATCACTTGCATAAATTAAGGAGTTGATTCCTTAATTAACTGAACTTGTTTACCATAACTAATACTCAACTGATATCTAATCAATTCAAGTTTACTTAGTGGCAACATATGCAATTCAAATTCTCTCTCTATCTCTATGCTTATATTAAATATCTATGCATGGTCCATATGTGTTTTCATTAAATAATCATCTTTATCAAATCATACTCATAAGATCATTTCCAAACCTATGATCATATGTATTTCCCCTGGTCATATAGTCACATGCTAAAGTAAATCACTCTAGGGGTAGCTAATCCCTTAAGGATACTTCTAGCACATGTTGACCATGACTATCCATACACCATATAACATATATATTTTACATAGTAAATCACACCACCTCACAACATGAGGATATTTGTAGAACTTGATATTACTCACAAGTCTACTGCATCACCACCTCAATCATCTGAGGATATTTTTAGGACTACACAAGTCTATTGTCTTGATATTACTCACAAGACTCAGCTTGATATTACTCACAAGCTTTACAACATCACCACCTCAATCATATGAGGATATTTGTAGGACTTGATATGACTCACAAGTCTACTGTCTTGATATTACTCACAAGACTAGAGAATGACTCCTGATTTTGTAATCTCAACACTCCCTGTCAGTGAGGGAGACATTCTCTGCATACTAAGCTTATCTTGGAAGTGTTTAAAATTCGTCACAAATAGAGGCTTGTTACAAATTTGCAATCTTCTCAACAGTACCTATGTACTGGAACTCATGACCATGACTTCAATGAAGTAAAATTTCATCTCGAATGTGTTTTATCATAAAACACATATAGGGTTTTCGAGAAAGCTTGACTATTAACACCTAATGATTGTAGGTTCAAGTATTTCACCCTAGTAGGTAGCTTCCCAAGTTACACTACTCCTCAGTATGTAGTACTATCCGCAAAAAACATTTTACTTCTATAGTACTCTCATACATACATCTTGCTTCTGTAGTACTAGCCTCAAATTACATCGCTTATCTCGGGCTAAAACAATAACTGGATAGCACAATCAAATAATAGGTCTGGCATGTATCAAATACAATAAAGAGCCTATTCTAATGTACCTCAAAGGTATTCAAACATATGTTAGTAGTAAGCATCAAACATAACAGGTCTTCTTAAAGATCAACCAGCTACTTACACAAAGTAGCATCATCTAGATCCAATCCAGAATAAAGTTTCTCTAAACTAGAAACTATGGATTTTTAAATCCATAACATACAACATTATACAACAAATGTGTAATAACATGTAGAAAGAAATACTTATCTTTTCTTTCACTCTTCAATATTTGTTGACTTCTTAAATCTTTTGTTATCTAGAGAATTTCTTTGTGAGCTTTCCATTCTCTGTGATGTTCTTCAAGTCATGATCACTTTCTCAGTGATCCTTCTCTTTATATTTGCAGCACCCCAACTACCTCTCCGAGAGGTTTTAACTGTTCTCTAATAGTATAGACTATAAATAGTCTCTGATACTTTTGACCATGTCTCTTCTCATGTGGATTCTCCCCACAAGCTATCATAGCCCTCGATTTCCTAAGTCATTTACGATGACTAACTGGTGGGGAATTTATTCGATGTCATCTATGAGGACACATCAATACTCCCTCTTCAACTAGAGGAGTTATTATGTACTATACCAAGATTGTCTCGGACAGAAGCTTAATAAGAATGCTGGCAATGTTGCTCATCTATGGATATGTACCATGTCTCAAATATAACTGACTAGAACCCTCAAAATCTTTACTTCTTTTCAACATGCTCTATCTAGAGAAACATATGTGATCTTCCTCAATCACTATATTAGTCAAATTTCATATATATTTAAAACTCTCTTTTATTGATAAAGACATATATGAGTCCACATACACTTGTACCAAGTAGGTACCACAACACATGCTTTGTACATGTCTATGTACAAACTGCAAATCACATAACAGATCTAGGGATCTGTGACTAACCAAATACATCTCAACTGACTTGAGATCCTCCAAATATGAAATAAGAATTATAAATTTCATATTTACCTTCATATGTGTGGTCATCGATTTGTAGTCCATCATACTGAAACTCTTCAGGCTCTTTTACTACACATTTTCTCTTAACTGAGGAAAATATTTGTTTGGAAACTGCCACACCACTAATGCAAATGCAAATGTGAGAATCATAATATGGGTTCTCCATCACAGAGACTTATGCTCATATATATATCAAGCTATTTATTTGACACATGAATTTGAGTAAATAGAATATCTTCAAGAGTATTCACATCTATCATAATATAATTAAGCCATCTCTTTTGTTTGTTTCCCAAGAGACATAGCAACCTCTCTAACTGTTCTCTTCTAGGCTCAGCCATCAAAATGACTCCACATTCATGTCCTTCTTTACTTGTAGGTAAGGGCATATTAATTTTCCCTACAAGACACCTTATTCTCATCGTTAGAACCATTTCATACTCATGAATTGTATTCACATGAAATACCTTCAATATACTGATAAATATTTACTTAGTTATGTACATATATTGACCGACTGATTTATCATAACCCATTATAATCTTATGTACTAATATGAAGCCCTATATTAGTCCAAAGGTTCATTTTATGAAATAAATATACAGCCTTGTGTTCATATTTCATGAGGTAAGCATGATGCCCTCTATCTAGTCAATCATTTAGTCTTATGTTCACAGTTTGTGAAACAATCATGATGCCATAAATCTCATGTCTTATGAATGATGTTTTCAACCTTATATCAGTCCTACATAAGTATTATATCAGTATTTATATCATCTCACAAAATTTGTACTCGTGAGATTGATAACATTCCAATAAAGATAGGAACAACAATGTATAAGCTAAACACAATTCCAAATCCAAGAATACAGATTGTAATAAAACAGAATCTAATTTTATAAAATCATAGGATAATTAAATAATCATGCAGCCCAACATTCATCAATCATGTCCAACATTCATATCTCATGAATCAATCATGCAGCTCTATATTTATGAAACAAGCATGCAACTCTATATTCATATATTTATGAAACAATCATGCATCCTCTATATTCATATTTTATAAAATTATGATGCATGCTCTATATTCATATTTTATAAAGTAATTGTGCATGCTCTATATTCATATCTTATGAACAATCATGCACCCTGTATATGACTGTAATGAAAAAATTCAAAAGCATATAGATCTAAATAGCATATAATAAAAAAATTGGGTACTTATCTTTTTACTATTTTGCATGATCCCTCTTGATCTCTGCTTCCTTGTGGAGATTACTGTAGTCCCTCAGTCTTGATCTCTTTGCAAATTTGAGTACATACAGGAGGTAGCAAATCTCTGCATGGAGAAACTGGATCCCATGCTACCCGAAGCGAATGTTCTTCTTTCAAAGAAAACTTCTTCCAATGATCATCCTCTTCTTTGGATGATATATCAACTCTATGAGGCTCCCATTATACACAAGATCCATTGAACAATGATAATATCCAACTTATAACTCTTGGGTTTATTCCATCAATTCGTCCACTTTGGGAAAATGGCCATAACACAAATGTTGAGAATTTAATCTTCAAATACCTGATCGTATCTCTCACACAGTTGTGTATTTTTGAAATATTCTCACAAATAGGCTAAATAGGCCCATTTTAGAAGTGGGTTTTCAATCGTTTTGTCTGATTCCTCACAAATTGATCAAAAAGTATCCACGAAATTTGTCTCCTGAGAAGTGACGAAAATGGTGCATATTGATTTGCCCTTTAATTCGCCCTGCATAAAGAGTCATCACTCACTGAGGTTAAGTAAACATATAGATCATTCTCCTCAAGAATGATTCACACTCTTGCCTTCAATTTGGAAGTTTCTTCAAATTGGTCTTCCAGATGGATGGAGATCGATGTCATGGGTCCAAGCTCTTTGCTCAATACTTCTCAAGATCACATAGGCTTTAGTTGCTTGTGCAAACTAAGCTCTTGCATGCCCTTGCTCTGATACCATGTTAGTGATTGAGCAAAATATGAAGAAACTTGAACTTTAAAAATTTAATCCATAATAACAGTGCATATAAATCTCATCAATAATCCAAAGACATAAATCAAACCATAGAACACAAGATATACCCTAGAAAAACCCTCTACTGATTCAGAGGATAAAAAACTCAGCAAACGATCTTAGAGTATGTTTGATAAGTAGCAGAGAATGATTACAAAATAATAGCATATTGCTTTCATCGAGAGCACCAGAGAGTGGAGATCGAATGGAGCACCATATCTAACTTTCCAAGTGCATATCACTTTAATAACAAGTCAAATTAGGTTTTACAATAAAAATAGAATAGTTGCATGTAGCAGCAACTTGTTAACACTTAGAACACTTATCCATCTTTAATCATGCACCCCACACTGATCTGGTGTCAAGATGGCACTCCATAATTATCTCCCACAAGAAGATATGTGCCTTCCATTAATTAACTAACTCTAACTGAGTAGTTAACTGAGCTGAAATTAATGTAACTGAAATGAACTAAATGTAACTGAGCTGAACTAGATGTAACTGAACATAACTGAATGTAACTGAACAGAACTGGATGTAACCGAATAGAACTAGTGCTTCTCCATCAATGTGTATTTCCAACAATCACTTGCATAAATTAAGGAGTTTATTCCTTAATTAACTAAACTTGTTTACCATAACTAATACTCAACTAATGTCTAATCAATTCGAGTTTACTTGGTGGAAACATATGCAATTCGAATTCTCTCTCTATCTATATGCTTATATTAAATATCTTTGCATGTTCCATATGTGTTTTCATTAAATAATCATCTTTATCACATCATACTCATAAGATCATTTCCAAACCTATGATCATATGTATTGCCCCATGTCATATAGTCACATGCTAAAGTAAATCACTCTAGTGGTAGCTAATCCCTAAAGGAGACTTCTAGCACCTATTGGCCATGACTAGCCATACACCACATAGTATATCTACTTTACATAGTAAAGCATACCACCTCACAACATGAGGATATTTGTAGAACTTGATATTACTCACAAGTCTACTACATCACCACCTCAATCATATGAGGATATTTGTATGACTACACAAGTCTACTGCATCACCACCTCAATCATGATATTTGTAGGACTACACATGTCTACTGCATCACCAACTCAATCATATGAGGATATTTGTAGGACTACACAAGTATACTGTCTTTATATTACTCACAAGAATCCGTTTGATATTACTCACAAGATTCACAACATCACCACCTCAATCATATGAGGATATTTGTAGGACTTGATATGACTCACAAGTCTATTGTCGTGATATTACTCACAAGACTGGAGAATGACTCTTGAAGCTGTAATCTCAACAATTCTGAGATGCACTTAAGGGTGAGAAATTTTGTCTAAGTGAGGTGGATGATCACATTTCATATGGACCAGTGAGCCAAAGTATTTATTCATCCATGGATTGGGCATATAGATACATAACAGTAATGGAAACTTAAGGGTGTGCAAGAATTCTCACATTGGTATGGATCATTTTTGCTTCTATGATGAATCTTTCGATTTAACTTTAATTATCTTACCATCTGAGATACAACAAGGGTATGTATTGCAACCCTTGCGTACTTTTAGTACACATGCATCCAAGGAATGGGTGTGTATTTATATGGAAAGATGGGAACCATCATCATCTTTTATGGATTTATATTATTACTAAGAGGGGAGGAGTGAATCAATAATTGCGCAGATATGTATATTATTTGAATTAACCAAATTTTGACCAAATAAAACTTTCCAGCACCAACAAGATCAATCATAAAAACGCACAAATACTTAAGAATAATTGTATATATATAAATATATATGTATAATTAAATCAATGGGAGATGGAAATTTCCAAACATGAGCACCCATTCATTTCAAGAGTTAGATTGATCCCCAAGTACAATTTGCAGGTTGTTGGAACCGACCTGCAACAACTTCAATCTGTGCGAGCACCAACTCACAGACTTTAGGAACCGACCAAAACATATATTTGTCTAATTCTCCATACTACAACTCGTGGAAACCAAGCTCTGACTTATGCATAAATGTGCTCTCTAGTAGTGGAAGCACCAACTTTTGTTTGTGTTCTCAAGCACTGATTGGAAGGAGGAACCAAACCCCTAGATTTTATCTACTCCAATAGAAAGGATGCAACAACACCCTAATTATATTTACCGGCTCCAATAGGAAGGAGGATCTACCCCATAGGTTTTATCTACACCAATATAAAGGATTCTACAACACCCTGATTATATTCTGCAACACTGACTGAAAGGAGGCTACAACCCCCTGCTCCTTGCCCCATCCGACCTCCCTGATATGAAATAAGATTATATTGAAAAAATGCAAATACAAAAATAAATTATCTTTGTGAATGTCTTCACAACTCGTAATAGTTGTCATTTCTTTGATATGTGTCTGAATATATAAGTTAGAACAGATAATTTCCAAAAACAAGATATGCGAAAATTATTGTGTTTGCATATTTCCAACCGATCTATGTTCTGCATTTGAATATAGTTTATGGATCAATCACACTTGTTGTTCTGCAATCTACATCTTTTACTAAGAAATAACATCGCACTTCTAGAATACGGGTATCCTCTTCATTAGCGCACTTATTCATTTTTCATCACTGACTGAATTTGCACACTTCGGATCCACTACAAAAAGATACTTACTGGGATCAACGAACGATTAATACCCCAAAAAAATGTGTGAAGCTTGTCCAACCAGTTATCTTAGATATTCATTCTTCACAAACTTACTTCACCACATCCATATCTTGCTTATTTATATTATTATTCACTCAAGTGATGTGTCCACTTGGTGAAGTTCCCTATCCTTAGATTACGCCCCACTAATTTGTGTTCTTCTCAAGTTAATATTTGTGGCAACGTGCCACTTACTGCAATTCATCATTTTGTGGTGTATGGCGTACTTATTCCAACGTCCTTGTGGGACATTTGCACATATGTTCATAACTTATATTGCCTTACAAATATTTGTACCACATACCATTTTCTTTGTGGGACTTTCACACACACATTTGTTTCTTTTTATTGATAAGTCTCACAAATAGTATTTGTGAATATGTGTCATTTCAATGTTCTTCTTTATGTGTAATTATATGTTCATTTGCGACCATTTTCATGGTGTGATTTTTGCTTTCAAGTGATTTCCACATTCTCTCATATGTATTTCTTCAAGCTTTCTATGTGGGAGGAAGTATTTAGCTTCTTCTAATGTTCTTTTAGTAATCCCCTTGATGCTCAATTCAATGTATTTGACATCTAATCCTTGAATTTTTCCATCTATGACCCTTGAAATTTGATCCTTTACTTTGATCCTTTTGGCCTTTGATTCTTTATCCTTTCCTTTTATTCTTTGGAATCGATGACAATACATGTTCAATAGTATTGCATTCATAGATTGTTGGATGCATCCAAGCAAGCAAGCATCCAACTAGCACAAGTAGAGATCCAAACATTGTTGGATCTAATGGAAAATATTTTCAAAAGGATGGGAAGTGATGGACTTCTAATATGTCCATGGGATCCTGTTATCCTATGGAGTGACAAGTTACTCCAGGTGACCGAAACATTGAGAAGATTGCAGCATGAATAATGGGATCCTAGAGGACAAGCTAGCTTTGATTTCTAGTAGTCTATCTATGAGGAGCATTGATTTGGTTTCCTAATGGGAAATCATACGATGGATGGACTCACTATTTTCCTTCTTGGTGGATTGGGATTCTTCTAAAGACTCATTTTGTTGACAATATGTATTGTAGATGTCGAAGTAAGAGACACTTCCAACTATTCAGGTTCATTTGGGACCCTAGGATCATCCTTGGATTCCATTGTTCCAGCAAGACAATTCACACATTTATATCGGGAACAAAGACACCTCTTGAGAAGGATGAGGTGTATATGATCGAATCCTTTCCCAAAATTGATCTCCACTTTGGACATCATAATCATTCAGTTTGATTGGAAGAATAAATTTTGCAAAGAACGTCACCCAATTTCCATTATGAACATTCTGGATTTTCATGCATGAGCATTCACTTAGTTGATGCACCTATGGCTTCATTATCTTACATGAGAAAAGCATCCATCAAGAAATTTGGTAAGCTTGAGTTTATTATATTTGTTGACATTTTAGTTATGTTAGGATTTATAATCCTCCCTTGACCAAACTGTCTATTAGATTATTTTAGTCTAACTTAGGAATTTTATTTAATTATTTGGGTGCACTAGTACCATTGGGTCTACTTGGCCTAATGGGGCCACATGTACCAGTTACTATAGTGTGGGGAACATTGCTAGAGGCTAACTGACACTAACTACACTTTCATGCATCATTTTAGGCACCTCCTAGACCAATCCCTACATTTTAGGAGCCACTGGGAATCCCATCACCAACCTTCTTCAGTCAGTTGGAGTTGGAACTAGTTAAGCTTAGTTAATTTCCAGTTGCATTTAGTTAGATCACAATTAGTTCAATTAGCGCTATTTATGCATGGCTTCATTGTATTAGGCACCTTCCCTCACCTACCACTTCAGTTAGACTGAGTTAACTATTTATTACTGATTGTGTGAGTTGTTTAGACATCTGAAGTTAACCATTTGGACTCTAATATTTATTGAGACATCTTGAGTTAGCTAGTCAGTTAGGTATGGTCACATACAATTGGTATATTTGAATTCCTCCCTAATTGATTCAAATTCTTCCTTATGTAAACAATTGTAACACCAGATTAATTTATGACAATGATATTGTAATTATCTGAGCTATATTCATTTGTTTCCTGTGTGGTTTGATTTGTTTAGTGTGTATCTTCGTTTTCCTTTTACTGCAATAATAATTATGAACTAATTGCTTGAAGATATAAATGGAACAACAATTTTAACATGGTATCAGATCCATTTCAATCAAGCTTCATGTTTGTCTCTCTCCATTGAACATCAGAAGCAGCTGGGTTTCCACAAAAGTCCCACAAAGAGTGCCTTGCTTCCTCTGAATTTATTCAGAGTGGCGGTGTGGGCATGACGGACCCTGAGAAAGTGTTCATGTCGAGAGGGAAGGCATGATTCTAACATAGTTCAAATATTTTTGGTTTTGCAATGATATTTTGCAGGTTCAACTTCATATGGATTCGATATTATCAGTTCCTCTTCTTACTCCATCCACAAGATATTCAGCATAGAAGTTGAAAATGATTACATCTCTAAAGAGACAAGGTCTCTATGAGGTATCTATTGGACTTGGTGAATATTCTTATGAATATGAGAATGACTGGCTAAATGACAGTGATAGAGCTTATGGAACAATATGTGAGTCCTTTTCTCGAAACTTGCACTACCTTATTGATTTTGTAGAATGCCCAAAGGATCTTTGGACAAAACTGGATAGAACCTTTGGGATGCACAATGAGGATTATAATAGCAATTTGGAGAGAACATTCAGAACCACAAGATTTCTTTATTCAAAATTATCGGTTGCTACTCTCTCTGATGAAGTTTTTCAAGATGAAGAAGAAGCAGAATCTTCCACACAGTCAATTCGAATTGAAGAAAATCTCCTTGGAGTGACTCCTTCTCCTGCTGCTCCAGAAGTTTATGAGATCTCTGATATCTCATATTCTCATATGGCTGATCCATAAGAAGAAATTTGGATCTCTATTATTGAAGAAAATCTCTCCTTCCATTCTATGCAAAAATTCTCCAGTGATTCTTCTATTATAAATTATGTGCATAGTTTATCGGTGATTGCTCCAAGAAAGGGAGAGGAATTTGATTTATCTATATCTAATGATGTTGTTGGTGTGCAGATAAGTAATTATTTGGATATTTTTGAAATAATATCAAATTTTAGGAGGGATCCATTCACTCTCATTAATCTAGAGCTTCCAACAAATTCCTACATGATTGCATGCACCGATACTCAGGGTTTTGAAGAAGGCGAAAACTGTGCATCTACCATCTCAATGGAGCACACTCTTGGATCTGATATGAACCTATTTGGATATGATCTGATATTATTTGTATCTTATCTGATATTGGTTCAATATTTCAGTTTCATGAGATTTCAGTACTTCTTGTAGCTGTTCTCATCAATTTTGGTGTGAAGAAACAAGTACCAAAAATCTCTTTCAAAATTTATGCTCGGGATTTGATGTCAGTTTTCTCTCATGAGTTTGCTGATATTATATTTTGTAAATATTTGGATATTTTGGAAATAATTTCAGGTTGTAGAAGTGATCCATTCACTCTCATTTATCTTGATATTCCAGCAAATTCCTACATGATTGCATGCACCAATATTCAGAATTTTGAAGAAGGAGAAAATTGTGCATCTACCATCTCAGTGGAGACAAACTCTTGGATATGATATGAACTTATTTGGATCTGATATGAACTTATTTTTATCCTATATGATATTATTTGGATCTGATATGATATTATTTTTTTCATATTTTAAGTTTCAAGAGCTTTCAGTAATGCTTGAAGCTGCTCTCATCAATTTTGGTGTGAAAAATCAAGTACCACAAGTCTCCTTCAAAATTGTTGTTGGGGATTTGATATCATTCCTCACTTTTGGATCTGATATGAACATTTTTGGATCAAATATGATATTTGGTTCAATTTTTAAGTTCCAAGATCCTGCAGACATGCTTGTAGCTAGTTTCATCAATTTTGGTGTAACAAATCAAGTACCGCAAGTCTCCGTCAAACTTGTTGCTAGGGATTTGATGTTATTTTCCTCTTATGAGTTTGATGATGTTTTATTTTTTGATTCATTGATTATTTATAAATATATATCATATTATGGAGCTCAATCATTCACTCTCCATAGTCCCAGGGCTTCTCTACCTATCTATTTGATCACAGGCTCATCTCTTCACAAAACTAGTAAAGATGGAGACATTTTGCATTCGCCTGGACACTTTCTCCTAACACTTGGGGTTGTTTTTACCACACATGGTTCAATGTTCAAGTCTGAAATATATCATTTGCTTGGGTGTTCCTCACATGGTTCAAATTGTCAAGCACCTTTTCTCTCTCATCAGTTGATTTCAACTGCTCTACATGGGTCCAGTTTTCATCCTGCAACTGTCTATATTCTTGATTCAGTTGAGCACATTATTCTTCTTCCAAAGAGGAATATTCCTCCAAAAATAATCACTTTGTTTGGATTCATAGGTTCACATGCACATATTCAGGATGTTGCTGCACAGAAGAACCGAAATACTGCATTACTGTCCCATACTGCTGCAAATTGCAGCAAAATATTTTGCAAGTTTTTAACTTGTATTTCCTGATTTCTGCTTATATGAAGGATCCATAATTTTCAAGATGGAGAAAATCCTCAATAGGAACACTCGTCAGATGGAGAACTCCTTTTCAGTTTGGTGCCAGTGTGGCGAAATAGTTCTATCCAGAAATTAATTGTGAAAGTTGCATCACGGAATATCTGGTCCATGAAAATTTGTACGACTAAGGAGGCAATATATGGATGGATGAGGGCACAAAAATGACTATATTTGGAGAGGTGATCAACCATAACCAATATCATTGTCTTCTCACCATATTTAGGGATCCCTTTAATGAAATTCATCGAAACATCTATCCAGATTCGTGTAGGGATGGGCTTGATGTTGGAAGGGGCACTTCTAGCAAGGAGCAGAATACGATGGTCATCTAGTCTTGAAGGTGGAAATCCCATTGGTTCAACAAAGACACATGCATATCGATCCAAAAAATTTTGTAGACCCAAG
The DNA here is from genome assembly GCA_001517045.1 of Pseudotsuga menziesii. Taxonomy (NCBI): domain Eukaryota; kingdom Viridiplantae; phylum Streptophyta; class Pinopsida; order Pinales; family Pinaceae; genus Pseudotsuga; species Pseudotsuga menziesii. The sequence continues at coordinate 458,251 of LPNX010432440.1, read as the reverse complement.
GGAGTAGTGGAGATCGTTGATGGTTGCATATGAAAGGAATGGAGTTGAGCGATGACACCATGTGAATTCTTCTTAAGGATATTTTCGATTCGACATGAATTGATGATGTTGAGATACTCTGGTTGTAAGAGATTTAAGGTGTGTGTTTTTTTCCATTAATTGAAAAGTGCATCCAAACTTTAGGAAACTCCCATAAGATGGGTCCAAGTGTTTGTAACCATTGAGTGCCCAAAACCACATCACATCCACCTAAGGGCAAGGCAAACATGTTGAAGTGCAAGTTATAATCTACAATAGAGATACGCACATTGCAAAACTTCTATTTGCAAGATAAGGTGCCTCCATTAGAAATCATGACTTTAAATATGGAGCAAGGATGGACAAAACAATCAATGTGTTTGGAAGGTCAATGAACTTATGAGTGCTACCATAATCAATGAGTATTATAAGAGGTATCTTCTTGAAGAAACCCTTGACCCGCATGGTTTTTGGGGTGGTGACTCCGGCTAATGCATGGAGATATATATCTAGGTGTTCGTCCTGAGAAGGAGGGTCTATAGGCGGATGTTGAATGTCAACCTGATCATTTATTGGATCCTGACCATCATCACAAATTTCAAGTGCATGCGGAGAAGTCACATCCAAGAGATAGAGCTTTTTCTCAGCACATTAATGTCCACGGGTGAATTTCTCATCATAATTATAACAAAGCACCTTTTCTCTACTTGTCCGCATCTTGGATTCAAAAAATGCTTGATAGGAGCGGTTCTAGGAGTTGGCATGAATGGAGATCTTTGGGAGACCATATTTCTAAATGGAACAAAAGTGGATTGGGAGCATTGTTGAGCTATGATCTTGTCCTCTGCAAACTTAGTCAACCCTCGAGCTTCCATAATTGTGCTGGGAAAAAAAATTTAACCTCGGATCATATTGCATACTTCATACCACTGATAAAACTACTCTTGTATAATGCATGAGACAATCCTTCTATGTGATTGGCCAATTTCTCAATTTATATCTGATACTCTCTCTTAGTGCCATTTTGGCAAAGTTTACTGAGTGCTCCTGTAAAGTCATCAAAATGGATAAGGCCAAATCGTTGCAAAAGGAGTTGATGAAAATTTGTCCATTTTTGCCTTCATGATACTTTATGTACCAACGAAACCATTAAATGTATTAATGTTCCAAATGAAACGATCCAAGTGGGACTTTGGTGAAATCAAAAGTGTTATGTAGACTGAAATATTGTTATGCCATGTATATCCATCCATTTGGATCATCACCATTGAAGCGAGGGAAATCAAGATTTGTCCCACAAAAACTATTGGAAGAAGAGAACCCAGTGCCTACAGAAGGCTCTGGATGACGTCTATTTTTCATGGTTGAATGTTGAAGATGGAGGCCTAGGATTTTTTTATCCAGATCTTGGAGTTTGGTCTTGAGGGAGACAATTTTGTCTTCCATTTGTTTGTTTGTTTTTTTGTTTTATCTATGAAAGCTCTGGATAGATGCAATATCTTATTTATCAACTGACAATAGATATGGACCCAAGGTATGTTTGGATTCCTAAAGGTTTCGATGATTCACTCGGCCACCAATGTTGTCTAATGGCTTGCGTATTGGGCCAATACCCCTCACACCACGGATCAGGTAAAACTGATAACTGCTTTTCCACAAACAACATCTTTTTGTTTACCATACGAGTGGGAACTAGTCAATCAGGTACGGGTCATTTCCCTTTTCGCTGGCAGGTCCTCTCAATGGCCAGCTGCTTTGGGGTTCCTGTGGTACTCCTCATAATGAGTTTTAGGGCTATGCCCAAGTACTTCCCAAAGCTAAGTGGATAGGGGTTATTCCCTTATCTAAATTTTCAATTGAAATGAACAATACAGATGCAACGAAGAAGAACTGCTACAATAATCATAGCGCCTGAAAAAATTTGGCATAAATTCCACCCAACGAACCCAAAAAGCCCGTAAATAGAGCTAGGGTTTTGAGACGAAAAATTTGAAATGAGCATAACCTGATTAATATTGCTCAAAATCTCTACTATATCGTGTTTTTGGAACTGGAATAGCCGTGCTGCATCTACATTCACAATCGAAACATAAATCTAGGTACCCCATCAAAAGCTTTTCGCTTTCCAATTTTCACGGTTGTTGTCAAAATTCTGAAAATAGCTGATTTTAAATCAGTGATATATCCACTTTCAGAAATCCAAATGAGATTATTTGTTTTTTGAAACTGCGTATGTTTTCAAGAGAAATTCAGATATACAAATTTTGTCTTATGAATATGCACATAAAGTTTCAAAAATTGATCTAAAATTCACCACCCATTTTTGCCCTTTTTTTCAGCAAAAAAAACTTCCCACTTGTGCCAAGGAAAGTGCTCTGATACCATTTGAGAGAAACCTACTACAATAAATAATTATATTTCACAATAAAACAAAAATAACATAACACGGAAGGAATTTTATCGATCACAGACCACTTCAAGGGGTAAACCTCCTTTGAGAAAGCTCAATACAAATAACTATTGGATACCTTGATTGGCCTCAACACTTACTTATATACTAGGTATAATATAAACAGCTATTACTCCCCATGAATGTGGGATAATACAATATGATCACAGTATTACTTACAAAGCATATGCATCCAACAACAATATACTTAACAAAGTAAAGAGAAGGGTTGACATGGGTTCCTAACAACATGAAATTTGAATGATAGAAATATTGCATTTTGATACTGTGATTGAGAACGGTAAGGATGGTGCACCATGTAGAGGATCCTTTCATTTCATAACGCATGTGGTTCCCAAGTTAGGAAATGAATCTCCTATGGAGATGAGAATTCTCTATGAGTTCTCAAAAGGATAAAGAAAATCATACATCAATGTTACCATGTTACATCCCATGAAGTTGCATCCCTATAAAGAAAATTTATCATTCAAGAGTCGTGGAGGTGTTAGTCATTATACATGCATTGGCTAAGATAAAATAGTGCTTAAGAAGGTACATGTTTAAGGTTTAAATTGACCACATTGGTTCAAGGTCAATCTTGACACATAAGGAGCTCAATGTATGGTAGCAAGCATGGATTGTATGTGAGTTATTATATGGATTGAACTATGAAAAGTGGTGCAGCACACATCAATGGTATGAGTTTTGTTTCAGGAATAAAATTTTACAAATGCATGATCATTACTATTCCATTTGCTACAAGAGAGGTTTTTCCATTGTGCACGCATTGGTCAAATTCAATCCATGATTTGCAACTCAACTTGCAATGGAGTATTTCATAAGCATGATCATTCATGAGTTGATAGTGAAGGATGAGCGATGTAAGATTAAAAGGGGGTCATATATGAAGGAGATTGATTTCAAATGGTGCATGCAGCAGCTTGCAGAAGTTTCTGGAAAAGTGTCCAAATGTTTCATCATTCATATTTTCCCTTACTTGAGGACAAGAAAATTTTTGGTGGGGAGGACTGTAATGTCCCCATATTTAATAGAACCATGGAGAAACCACTATCCCTTTGAATCCCCATGAATCCGAGTGGAATATTAAATTAATTAATACGGAGTTAATTTTGGCTATAGTAATTTTATGTAATTAAATAAATCAAGAAAGAATGATGGGGACCACAATTTTGGAACAATTAATTTTCTAATTATTGTTTATGAGTTGTAATTTATCTAAGTGTATCAAGAGGGATAATAATGTGTAGGATAAGTATTATTATTTTTATCCCACACAGAAAAGCAATGAAAGGAAAGAAAACCTAAAAGTAGGAAATTAACAAAAGCAGCTGAAAGCAGGAAAAACAACACACAACAAAAAGGCAAAAGTTTCCTAACTTTTGCACTCAAGAAGGAATACAAATAGTAAGAAAATATACATGAGCCAAATTAGCTAGTGAGGGCGCAATTGATGAGGCAAGTGGGTCCAAATCCAAAATTTCCTTGCCAAAGAAGCCTCCACTCATCACTAAAGCGAATTTCAAGATGGAAGGCTCTAGAGAAAGGAAGAAAGCCACCAGAGGGTTATAAAAGGAGTATGAGAGTATCGTTAGGAATATTTTTCCAATTTGATTATTAAATTGAATAGCTATAATATTTTTGAGACTTGGTATATGTGCCCCTTATCACTAGTTGGGAGATGTGCCCCTCTGTAACCAGAACTAATTGGAGTGTTTGCTAGCATTCCAAATGGGGATTGAGGAGAAGGAAATCCAGTTCTTTTCACATGAGATTAAATTGTAGTATTATTTATGAATGGATATTATCTTATGCAGCATTTATTTCAGGTCATGTTCATGTTCTAGTCTCCATCTAGTTAGAGTTTCAATTTCAGTATTGAGCAAGTTTCAATTTAACAGTGTTTTGGGTGTCTAGAGTGGAGGGCACACCTAGTGGTTCCCAAAACTTTGTAGGTTGTTTCAATGGCCTCATAATCATGAAATTAGGTGGGGAATACATCCATGACAAAAAAACCTAGCCTCTGGTTTGAGTTCCTATTGCAAGCTCCCGTTATATCAAGCAAAATCATTATTTCTATGCAATATTGTCCAGTGACTTTCATTATAAATATGTAGACATTTATCTATTCGATTTTATACCATGTTTATTAGTGGTTTTTAATATTCTAATGCATCCATGAATGTACATCCAATTTTCTTATATCATTAATAAATTTTCACCCTCTATTGCCTTCAATTTCATGTGTCAATTCCCCTATTTGTTTATTAGTTTTTCTCTATGAATTTGAGGGCAAAGTATTTACTATAAAAGTTGTTCCAAGTGCATATGTGTTGTATGGATTCCAATACTAATATGATAATAATAGTACTATGTTTTACCTTTTTCTATTTTTTAGTCTTTATCTTCCATGGTATTTCTACCCATATGCTCGTTTTGATGTCAAATCTAGCTAGTATTCAGAATTGTTGTAATAAATTGTCTTCCACTTATCCAAATTAGATTATGTAAGATGTTTCATATTGGTAAGACTCAATTAAACCCATCCCAAGCACTATTTCAGAAATGTGTGCCCCTTCATAGTCATTTGGAAGTGTTTGGAAATCACCTAGCAAAGTTGTCTTGGAAATTGCATTTTCCTTCCTAGCTTCCCATCTTTGTCAAATAGAGTCTAATCATCTATATTAGTGTTTTTTTATAGAAGTTTGGGGCATATAAAAATGAGCCACTTATATTTATCCACTAGAATCCACTGAGTTCCGCATAAGTCCTAGGGTCATTGCCTTGAAGCTTTTGGTAAATCCAATGGAGTCTACCCAAGCGTGATGCACCCAAAGGATGTGCAATTGTTGAAGTTGGGTGTCTTATTAAGGTTTTTGTAGGTTTTCATTGAATTATAACATATTCAAAAAATTCAATCTTAGAAAAAATTGGGGAATTCTAGATGTCTTTCACTCTTAATTTTTAAAATCCCAACCTAATACTAGTTAAATTTGAGTTAGTGTGGATGAATCTCTATTTGGATACATTACAGTTTCCTTGTGGAAAAAATGTTGCATTTCCAATCTCGCTAAGAAAAGTAACTATTGAAGGGATGTCCCCTCCGGTAGATACTCCATATGTTTTTGGTAGTGCCCAAGCTAATACTATGACAAATCATACAATCAGGTCCATCCCTCTTGAAGGATTTGAAGTAACAGGGGTTGAATGTTCTACATTAATAGGAAATTCCCCTGTATTTTCCATATTATCCTAACAAGACAATGGATTGTTAAATATTCTAGGCTTTTTTTATATGACTCGTGATTCTAAGCAAAATCAATATTTTGGGGATGATTTAACTCCCTTGATCAGTATGTGATATCTTCTATTTCATCAGGACCTAAGTCTTCTTCAATGGGAAGGGGTGGGTTCCTTGGGGATATATTAAAATGTCCGTAAAAATCACTAATGTACTCAGGGGGTGGTTTCCTTGGGGATCTATTAAAATGTCCACAAAAATCACTAATGTACTCCTCTAACAATCTCTTAGACTCACTTGATCTTGAACGAATTTCATCGTCAGTAGGATTTATTTTGGGCCCTTGGTTTTCTTCTTTTCCCCTCTATTGGGATGGATCACTCTTATCTAGTCTTCACCTATGAGTAGGTAATTCCCTCTTTTTCAGAAGAGAGAATTTGAATCCTTTTGAACCTATGCAAAGGTTGATTAGCCATTGTTTCTCAACAAAGCCACAAAGGAAAAAGTTTTACAACTTAAAAAAAAATACACACTTGCATCAGTTGTGTAGGACCAAATGAAAATTAGTTCAGAGCTATAATAAGGAACTTTAGAGGTCAACCTGGGATGATCAAGGCCCAATTCCAACCAATTAAGGTTCAAACAAGACAATTATGTTAACCTTCATTCAACAATCACTAGTTGTGCAAGTACTCACCTTCAGTGAATAACCTCCCAAGGAGATGAGACGAAAAGTATACATCTTCTCAAGTACCACAAGATATTCCCCTTGCAGTCACCTATGTAGAACCTAGGAAAGGAAACTATGAATACCACTCACACTAGGCGGTCGGGAAGAACAGTCATGGGAAAGGGCTTATGTGAATAGGTAGGGAACATAGGACTAAGTCCTAGACCCAGAGTTGTAAATAAATAGTGGTGCCACCCTAAGAACTTGCCACGCCTGAAAAAATA